>CM064512.1:23937615-24196467 GCA_032716605.1 Paralithodes platypus
ATGATCGGAGGATCCTCACCACCACCACCTGCCCCACCTGATCACACTACCGACTACACCAGTTTACACAGACACTCTATACACCTGTTATAAAGTCTTTCTGACAATTCTTGCCGACACTGTGATCTTAACTCTCCTTAGATATAATTATAAGGGTAATTTTTATACTTTCCTGTCCGTTGGTACTTTCTTGCCCTTCCTGGAGTACCATCTCTTGCTATGAGTACACCATGGCATACTGTAGTAAACAAAGTCAACGCTATACAGATTAACAGAGATTATTTAGTTTGTTTCCTCAAGTGTATGGAGTGCTTCTCGCAGTTTCAGGAGAAAATTCCTCTATATAAATTCAGTATTGATGGTACTATAATATGCAAATATTTGGATTGAAATTATTTAGAGAATTATTAACTTGGTTCCCAATAGCCAGTGAGTTTCATATTTACCGAAAATCTTAGAGAAGTATTGAAATATTAGTTTCAACGGTGGTGCTGATGACAACATATTACATGATTTCACTTACATTGAACACCGTATTTGACAATCTTTAACACTGATGAGATGACCGGATATATAATTAAAGCTAAATAAATTATTCTTACATTGGTATTACAGCCCTTCTTAAGGGGACCGACTGGTTATTTACTAACTTCCAGGCCTTACTTCCAATGTAAATGCAATTTGGCACAGGTGTATGTGACCATAAAAGTAGGTCAAAAACGTTTTTTTTTTTCTTTTTGTTTTTTTTTGCTTTTTTCTTACAGTTTAGGCAAACAAAGGTTGCAAACTATAGCACTACTACGACCCATTCTACTCCTACAAAAATCCCTATAACACGTGCTGTATGTGATCAAACAACTCACAATAGGTGTGTCTGTAGTTGCTATAAAGAAAATTTTATATATTTTGTGTATTTTTGGATTTAGGTGATTATGAATTAAGGTGAAATTATTTTGTAGAATTTTACGACTGTGACAACATGCTGCAAACAAAAAAAGTTGGCTAGAGTTAATTGGCTTTATAGGACTTGTAGTGTTTTTAATTACCTTTCCAATGGTATATACACCATTCTTATAGGTCCAATAAAAACTTTAGAGTAAAATCCGAAAGTGCGACAATATAGGATCTGAGAAAAACATGTGAAAGTCTAAGGTAATTAGGTGAAACTTTTTACTTTTTTTTTTTAGTTTTACAATATTTTACGCAGGAACACGGCAAAGTAGAAGATACAGCATGTGGGAGGTTGTAGAGTAGCTTACGCTCTTTCCATTTATATAGGTATGCTCCTCGTACGACCAGTAGTTACTGAACATGTTAATTTCAAAGTTCGCTATATAACGTTTTTAGAATTACAGGAAAAGTTTGGAAAACATAAAAAAAAAACAATTTCCAATGGGTTTTCACTAATAACATTTCACTGGCTTATGAAGGGATGTTGACTCTTGTTGAGTAAACACCTATTGGTATTTTCAGGATTTCGAGTTTTTTAAGCCTAAATTAACCGGTCGGTCCCCTTAAACTAAACACAATCTCCTCAAGAATATATTACACATGACACTACAGTAGTAAACGGGGTAACATGGTGTAAGGCCTGGGTCCAGCATACAGGATATTTGCCGTGGGTCACGATCTAGGCACAAATTGGCGCTGGGGCAATGATATGGCAATGATCGGCATGCGTTGTTTGCCACAAATGATGCAAAGTACGATAATTCCCAGAGGTCGGCTTATGCGCCAAAATATCCCATGCTGGATTAAATTTTCGTGGTAGCGTCTGGGCACTAGTGAAAATGGCCCTCCGTCGGATATTCGTCCCAAAATGAACCAGATTCATGGGTGTGCTCTGGTTGGGTCTTGGGTCAGATGCACAGGTGTAAGTGGTGCACTCATGTTCCAACATGGCAGGGTCAGGTATAGCACCTTTGTATACACCTCTGAGGGCATCGTGTATTGTATTAGCGACAGACGCAAAAGCTTGAATTTCCCCCGTGTTCTCGGCCTCCTCGGCGCTTTGTCTGCCTCCGTCATTTACGTTGTTTGTATGTTGGCCTACATCGTTCGTGATGCTCATACATTTATTGACTATATCCCATCTATGTTGTTGCTTCGTCCTATATACGTTGTTTTTACGTTCTTCCACCATCCTACTTCATAAAACAATTCTGGCAAATTGGTCCGGACGCGATCTTTTGCCGAGATCGTGGCCACCCATGGCAAAAATCATGTATGTTGGACCCAGGCTTTACGCAAGCTGTTGCTTCGAATTGGTCTAACTAAATAAGGCACGTCTTTAACACTCAGCGAGCGGCTAGGTTTGTAACTTCTACTACCTGCCAAGCGGGCAGATCTACCCTAAACGAGCTTCATTCCATGCTCTTTTTCATGCATAAAGAAGAGCCAGAGCGTAATACAATTATGTATCCGTGAAAGGGCGTTAATTGAGCTTTCCAATGACACCTGAACCATCCTTCTACGACCACAGGTTGCCTTGCAACGATCGTGCAACACGAAGGAAAAATCCCTAAAATACGGTAATTTCCTTACATATTTCCCTGTCTAGGGAAGCAGTGGATGTGGATGAGTGTGGAGGTGGGACCAGTCACGGTATGGGAGCCGTGCCGAACGGTCAGAGCACACCTACCCTCCTCCCACCGCTCGGACTCTCTCTCAGAGCCAATTATGTGCTCAACATCGCATTGGACTTAAGTCGGGCCCCGCTCTTTAGGTCTGGGTTCTCTTGACCACCTTAAGTCGGGCACCGCCAAAGAGGGGTTAAGAATATTGAGCAACCCATACAAAACAATATTATGTTTTAATAGCAATACACCAAGTGAATAAGGGAAAATTTATGTGAGAATATATTTATTGTTATATTTTACCGGGATATTGGTTGACTCTGCCCAAGCTTCAGTAATATTGAGGAGAAATTGAAAAAAAAAAAACGAATTATCTGGCAGAATCTATTCCTATTATAAACAAATAATTAAGCTCCAATTAACATTTACTGTTAACTGTTGCAGTTGTTTTGGAATAATTCAGGACGTAATTAGCACATTAGGATTATAAATTAGGTAAATAATATGTAAAAAGGACGTTTTAAAAATATATCTATGTATTAATAGTTCCCAGTATGTTTTATTGGATACATTATGAGAATAAGTATTTCACCATTGTAGCCAACTTACCCGATTTTTCAACCTTTCGGAAATGTTTAAGTATAAGTCACTTGCTCATGCGCGCGAGTGGGGATTAGTTTTTCGTTCTATGAATCACCAATAATCAGATCAGAGTTCAAATTACTTTTATGCCCAGTTCCCAAAATAAACCTTCCTGAATGTCCTTTCACCATGTTCATCTGTCACGTCAACCAGCTTAAGGTGCGGTCACACTATGAAGACTTAAGGTAATTACCGCGGCGACTCAAGGAGTGCCGATTGTCTTTGCCGATCATCCATAACTTGACCAAGAGTAAATGTCTGCCTGAGGCAGGCTGGACGGCATCACGGATCACGGCATCATGGATGGGGCTACACAGAGACCTAGCATAGCAGACCGCCGGCGTCATGTGGTGCAACGAGGCAACAGGACGGCAAAAGGAAGGCAACTTGACGGCCTTCGTGTTACGCAGGTCCCCTACTCGCGCTGGTGCGCGAGCCCCGCCACGTGGTGCGTGTCGGGGGCCAACGCTTTGGCGACGCATGGCGCCACACGGCGCTGACCGGTCGTCTACCGGTCCCGTTCACGCGCATACCGGTGGGCGCATGACGGCGGTTGCCTCACGACTGCGGCTAGCTCGGTGACCAATTTTCCATGCCTCCTGCATGTTCAAAGCAAATCGAAACCAGCCACAACCATCCTGGCCACCCATCGTACCGTACTGTACCATGGAGATGCGCGGGGACCACCCACGACGCGCGGTGACTTAGATGAAGACCTCCTTAAGACCTCTAAGTCTCCGCGGTAATTCCCTTAAGTCTTCATAGTGTGACTGCCGCTTTAGGTGGCATGAAATTATAATAATAATGCAGGAATTAAGTGCATTTCAAAAACTATCCTGCAGCACAATTGCTGATACGACTTTATCTTGTCTTCCGCTTTATTTGTCATATGCTTCACATTTAAAATTTCCAAGAACGTTCACCATAACCTACTTAGTCAATTCAAGTATTATCTGATTTGTGTTTGTCTTTTTTGTTTTGCTATCGCATATTAATTCTCAGATCTGGGGCAAAATGGAAAATCCGTGCACAAAAATACTATTAGTTTTTCTCCGTGCTGGCCTTGTCATTGATGTATTGTAAGCCATTGCCGCCATGATCCATCCCCTTTACAGTATGTTCATAAAGACAGATAGAGATGTGAAGCAGGGGAAGGTAAGCTCTCTGAGGATCTACAAAAGGATTATGCTATGTGTAGTTTATAACCCTTACGTACACGGTTACTTCTACTTTGAATTCATACTTGCAAATTTTTTTTTTTTTTTTGTCTAGAGTTATTTACAAATTAGTATATGTCTGATGCAGAAAGGTAGTAGATATAGATATGTATAGTAGATATATATATATATATATATATATATATATATATATATATATATATATATCCATCCTTTTATTTCCATAAGTATTGGACAGTCTAAATTTATGTGTAATCTTAAGTAATAAGTAATAAGTTTGTAGGAATAAGAATCATAATATGATTTAATATAAATGGGAAGAATATTGAATTATGTTCTGTATTAGCTATTAAGTAATATATCGTTCCTATAAACTTAGATAATAATTCTTGAGAAGGGAAATAAGTCCCGACCTCATTGCGCATGTGCGGAATAGCGAGCTCCCACAACTTATGACCGGGAGCTCACTCGCTCTCCAACTACCACCGCCGACAGTACAATTCTCTCTTGTTATCATTTCATTCCATTAACCCGTTAGAAATAACCTCAGTGTAGATCCCAACAATTCACCTATCATCTAGTATCCTCCTAATTATCATTTAAGTCTTGAGGCCCTTTTCTGTTATTAACTATTCATTAATTTCCTCCTTGTTCATCATTCGTTTCAACAACCCTATCGCCAACCTGTTGCCTTGTTTCCACTCCACAATATCCTAACCCGTCGCCTATGTCCCAGCAACCAGGTAAATATACTATTGTGTGGTATCATCTAATTCTACAGTTCATTTTCTCCCCCTGTTTCCCTATTTTTTTGGGTGGTGGTCGCGAGGGTCGCCTCATGGCCCAAGGATTTTATAGGCATGGAGCGGCAGGGAGAGGGGGGGGGGGGGTGTAGGAGAGGACTTTGAACCTGATGGTGCTGAATATCCTGGGATCATAAAGAAAGTGGCCATAATAGGACACTCGTTTGTCAGGGATCTCTACATAGACAAACCCATATATCATCCCTTCTTCACAGTCAAGCCTCTCGCAGCCCCTGGCGCCACAGTAACCTCTCTACGAGGAACAGAGGCCTGGACCCGATTGGTCAACTGGAGACCTCACCTCACATTCCTAGTGATAGGGGAGAACAACGTGACGCGCGGGGTCGTGCCAAAGGAGCTGGCTAATCAAATCCAGGAACTCGCGAGGGATATGGAGAGTGTGACCAGGGGCAGTTGTCGCATTATCGGCATAGAAAAGCGGCAGAACCCTAGGGGCATTGGAGCTGACGAGTTCAATAAGATCAGGAACTAGGTCAACCAGTGGCTCAAGAGGAATCTGCCGCATACCCGGACCTGGCACTCCTCCATGAACACGTGTGGGCAACGATTTTGCGGCTGATGGAGTCCACTTAAGTTACCCCGCATCAGACCGGCTGTTTAGGGAGTTAGTGGAAACGGCTCGGGTGTTTTTCGGTGCCGATGCGGAAGCCATATTAGACAGGATATTTGTTGAACTAAATATGCATATGCATTACGTTGGCCCAATACCATATAGGCTAATTAGGTTAACTTTACCCTAAATTTAAATATTGCTTCAAGTTAGCCTATGCTAAATTTAACTTCATGTTGGCCTAACCTAAAATTTAAATTATTATTCAAGTTAGCCTATTATTCTAAATTTAGCTTCATGTTAGCCTAACCTAAAATTTAAATTATCTTCAAGTTAGCCCATTCTTCTAAATTTAAGTTGTTTTTCTCAAGTTATTTTTTTCTGCAAATTAGCTTAATCTTCTAAGTTTAGTAGCCTATCATGTTAACCTCTTGAATTAAAATTATAACATAGCCTACCAAAATGTAATTATATTTGAGAATTAGGGTGTTGGCCTAACCACATATGATAAATTAGATAAATTATTTCAACATGTGTTCCTTTGATCCTTAAGATAATGATGTAATAAGTTTCCAATAATGATTACCGCCGCTCGTGTTTAAGTGTTAAGTCCGAACCGAGTTTGATCGGCGGAAAAAATTCCCTTTTGGCTGAAACATTATTAACAATTTTATATTTCGCAATTTTCATCCGCTTTTGACTAAAATTAACAATGGACGATCTAGCCCAAGGCAAACACCGTAGGGCAGGCATTAAAGGGTCATTAACCGCCCTGTCAAGGGATTTAGAAAAGTTCTAGGAAACCGCAACTCGGGTAGTTGAGGCAAAATTACATTGCGTGCAGACACAGGTTGCCAAGTTTGAAGCCAATCAAGAAGTCTTGTTGCCGCTATATACCTCTGACACTGAGTATTATAAGGAAAACCAAGAGGATACCATCTACTTATTTGATATGTATGGGATAAACACTACTCTGAAGGAGAAACTGGGTACACCAGACAGGCATAATCAGTCTGAAGTAATAAAAGTATCGGGTGTTAAATTGCTGCACCTGATTTTGCCCACCTTCGCTGGCGATTCCACATTATGGACGGGATTTTGGGGCATGTTTAGGTGTGTGGTGCATGATAGGACTGATTTAAGTGTGATTCAAAACTAACGTACTTAAGGGGTCAGCTACAGAGAGACGCCTATAAACTAGTAGAAGGCTTTACGGTTGAGGGTGCAAGTTATGGCCCTGCCGTGGACTTGCTTCAGGAGACCTTCGGGCATCCCGACAGAGTAAAAGCAGCACACATCATGAACTTTCATGACCTTGTCTCACCTAAATGTCAAACAGCACAACTAAAGGCTTTTTACGACAATATGGAAAGTGCAATGCGATTACCCTAGTCAAAGGGTAAGTTTAGAGGAATTTTGCGTGGTGACACTCCTGAATAAATTGCCATCACCAGTTAAGGAAACCGTTAGGAGGGAGATGGGCGATCAGAGTCTAGATAATAAGACTTTTACACAGTGTTTTCAAGCAGAACTCTACAACATGGTGGGTCAAGATACCCCTGTGAAGGAATTTCCTATGGCTACAGCTACATTCACGACGCAGAGCGGTAGCAGCCAATTTGCCTGTAAATTGTGTAGCGGGAAAAATCATCCCTGGTACAAATGCTTTAAATATAAGACAGGTTCTGTCAGAATAAAGAGAGCCCGGCAACTACAGCTCTGTGTCAGGTGTCTCTCCAGTAAACACGGTAGTAACGGGTGTACAAACCCTAATATTAAGAATTGTAAATTCTGCCGCAGCAAACATTTTCACTCCCTGTGCCAAAAGCAGAGATAGGTGAGTTCAGCAGGTGGTGGTAGTAGTAATAGAGTAGAGTCAACTCCAACAACCTCAACAACAATGTCCGTAAGTATGAGTAAACAGACAGTAATTTTACCGACAGTTCAGCTGCCTGTAAAGGGTAAGTACAAGAAGACCGTAAAGGTCAGATCGCTACTTGATCAGTGCTCGCAGAGGACTTTCGTGAAGAGCTCTGTATTACCTTCCCTTTCTTATGAATCAAAGGGAATGGAACAATTGAGTCTTCACGGCTTCACCGGAACCCAAACCTCTCGTGAGTATCCTGTTGTAGCACTAAAGTATATACATCGTGGCAGATATCATCGTCTTGACGCAATAGTTGTCAATGAACTCCCCGAACACAAGGCAAAACTATTCTAAAAGTTTAAATCACTAGTTTACAGCGTCGTGGCATAAATTTGGCCGACTCATACGTTACCGAGACAGCACAATTAGAGCTACTAATAGGTGCCGACCAGTACTACAGCATAGTACGACCTGGTTACAAAAGGGCCGGTAATTTTGTTTTATTTCCCACCAAATACGGATATGCTCTTAGTGGTTCTTATGCGGCAACCACATCTAGCTCCAACACAGAGGTTATTACAATACTTAAAGTGGCAGTGACCCCACTAGATTAATATATGTCTACTGGACAATTTCCATGTCATAAAGAATTAAGTGCTTTGTGGGATTTAGACCATATTGGTATCTCACCTAAAGAGCATTCACAAGCCGAACAGCAAGCTTTGACCACATATGAGGAAACAGTCACGTATGATCCAGAGAGTCAACAGTATCAGGTACGTCTGCCCTGGACCGTAGAAAAGGGACAGTTGCCCACCAACAAATGTTTGGCTGTGGGTAGGTTACGAGGACTCCAGAAGAGGTTTATTGCCGACCCTGGGTTTTGTCAACAATATTCGCAGGTAATTTCTGATCAGTTGTCGTGTGGTTTCATTGAGAAGGTTCCATTCAATGACTCTGGGTCATGGTACTATCTGGCGCATCATGGGATCATAAAGGACAAAAGGACTACTCCGGTGCGCATTGTATTTGATTGTTCCGCTAAGGTAAACCAGTACAAGCCCAGTCTGAATGACTGTCTGTACACAGGACCATCTGTTACGAACTGGCACTCGGGTACACAAGGGCTCTCAATCAGGACTCGAGTACGGCTCGCTGCCACAACGGAAACACACGATCCCAACCCCTGAGTACTGCCAGCCGAACAAAAAACACCAATACCCTCCAGAGTTCAATCTGCTATAACGGGGTATACAAGAACTCGGTACTAGTGTTCAACAACAGACTAATAAAGAGACAGGAATTATCTAGTCTGGTCAACAATCAAACAATGAAGTAAGAAACAACAACACCAAAGAATAGTGTTGGCCGAAGCCGAAGTAATCCACCCTTGACTAAGAACTTAAGAAGTCCTCCACCCTCTACTTCGGATCGGCACTATTACGTTACGTTAATTAATAGTCCGCATCGAGCAAGGAATCTTCTGAAAAAAGTTAGATGCTTCTCGGATGCTCGTAAGAAGTACGTATCGGATTTTGAACAGTAATTCAATAAGCAAAAACACTGGCAATTAAATACTATTAAAGGTTTAAATTGGCATAAGAATAATTAAAAGAATACGCAATAGTGAATGGCAAACATTAAAAAGAAGTACTTCGCAAATGCAACGGCAATAGCCTACTCGGATTGTGCTCGTGGGCCACTAATCACTAAAGTAGCCAAGCTTGCAACACATGAAATCAATAGTGCATAAACAATATCATACATAAGGAAAGCTTCAATACTATTCTGTATCTACTAATCGAGTAAAGTCTAGCTGGGGGTACTGTGGGCAAAAGGTAGCAGTGACTGAGCAAAAACGGCTCGTAGCCTAGCGAAGTCCTCACAACTGTTTAAAGTATTACGTTAAAACTGACAAGTGCACTTTGAGAAATCCAGATCCCTTGTATCTGGTTTTCTCCCGGCTCCTTGACAAAGTAAAAACAAACTGTTAATAAAATACAGGGTGGTTAGGCTCTTGCCCTCACGCACTGTAAATTATTAACTCAACACAGTCAGCCGCGAAGACAACCTAGGCTTCACTGAACCGAAACGAGTATGCAGGTTTATCGCTTAACCACTGCATCAAACAACAACTCGTAACACAGAAAAGCCTTACCCCAGTCTAGCATTACCTAGACTAGCAGAAAACAGGAATAATAATAATAACACACAGGGAAATGCATATACAAGTGCAACAAACATAAATCAATCCTATTCTAAGTTAACCCTTCCAAAATAGGCTATCTAATAGGCAAGTATCTCGTGAGAACTCAAGCGATAATAAGTTGGCTGACTAGCTCTGCACCAACGGGACCATGGAAGTTAAAAAGGGTAGGGAAAAGAGGAGATAAGAATGTAAGGTAGTAGAGGAAGTTCACATCAGTCAGAAGAATATATATAGTTAGCAAAGGAAATGAGAAGTCGCTCTACCTAATGAGTTCTGACGAAAAAATGGCTAGACTTCCCTTTTTATACCCGGCCCTCTAGTGAGCCCAACGTGAACTACTAAGGACCGCCCACTGACAACCATTACGTAATTTCTCTCTCTCCTCTGGGATAGACAAAGGCTCCCCTAGCACTGAGGGGGGGGGGGGGGGGGGAGTGCTAGTGAGTTAGGCCCACCTCCCGCATGGCGCACCCACTGACCCCCAACTGTGGCTGTTTCTCCTCCCATCATTACAAATAAGTTTTACACACAATACTTATAACTAATGATATAAAATAGAACTCGTTGACTCAGATGAAAACAAAATACATATTCATAATACTTATAGTACAACGGCTCACATGAACTAAGTTAGGAAACTCTACATAGACTACAGCCAAAGTTCCTGCCCTGACGATCCTAGCGAGAGTGGGGCATGACTAGGCGTTCTGTACAGCATGCTCACACTGGACATGCGTCACACCTCCCCCAAGATTTTACTTGCTCAACCCTGAGCTAAAATCTGACAAACACAGAACCCCATCAAGCCCCTCACACCCAGCGACCGCATGGCACTAAAACAAAGCTGAGTTTATCACCAAAACACATCTTATTATTACAAAAAAAATCACATTTTATAACTCCTCCCAACAATAGCAAAAGACACAATATCATGCTCCCAGAGCGAGCTTACAGCAGCTCAGCCGTTTGATAGTTCGTGGACTACTCAAACTCTATAGGCTATGACAAACTTATACGATTACCTATATCAAAAGAAAGAGTTTTTATATGATTTTTATATTTTAATATGTTTTTCCCGGCTGCACTATAAGGGCAGCCTATTTTCCTCCACTCAAACCCACACACCTGTGATAGCCTACGACTGATCATCCACCCTTGATAAACAATCCGCGATCACATTGTCACATCCAGCAATATGACGGATGTCCAGGTTATACTCCTGCAACATCAAAGACCACCTGGTCAGTCTCATATTGCGATTGTGAAATTGATTCAGGAATCTCAAAGGGTGATGATCAGTGTAGATAACCACGACTGGGCCATAGGCTGGAACATACACCTCGAAGTGCCTGAGCGACAGCACAATCGCCAGTAATTCCTTTTCTATTGTAGAATAGTTCTTTTGTGCAGCATTGAACTTCTTAGAAAAGAAACTTACTGGGTGTTCCACACCTGCATTGTCTGTCTGTAGCAAGACGGCACCAGCCCCTACACCACTAGCATCTGTTGCCAGCTGAAAAGGCCTGTTAAAGTCTGGGGCCCTGAGTATCGGGTGAGTACATAGCAAATGTTTCACCAAAGTGAAAGCCTTTTCACACTCAGGTGCCCACAAAAACTTTTTGTCTTTAGATAACAAATCTGTGAGAGGTGCCAACACCATTGAGTAACCTTTTATGAAGCGTCTGTAGTAGCCTATCATACCCAAGAATTTCATAATTTGCTTCTTGGTTGTTGGGTGCGGAAATTTATTGATAGCCTGTACCTTGTTCTGAGGAGGGCACACCTGTCCCCTTCCCACTACAAACCCAAGGTACTGCACAGTGGCTTTTACGAAGTCACACTTTGCCAAATTTACTACCAGACCTGCTTCACTAAGTTTCCGGAACAAGGTCTCAAGGTGCTCACAATGGCTCTCAAAGTCGTCATCATACATGATTACATCGTCCAAATATACGGTGCAATTTGGAATGTCCTTTACAATTTCATTCATCAGGTTCTGAAACGTTGCTGGTGCATTCATAAGTCCGTAAGGCATAACATTGCACCGGTAGGCACTCCCGTCCACAACAAAACCACATACCTCTTTAGCACGCTCGGACAAAGGTACTTGCCAGTAACCTTTTACTAAATCTACTTTAGACAAAAAACGAGCATTACCAATTTTGTCAACACTATCATCAACCCGAGGAAGAGGATATGGGTTAGTTGGAGTCAAACCGTTTAACCTACGGAAATCAATACAAAAGCGTACCTTGCCATCTGGCTTAGGCTGCAGTGTTATGGGGGAAGTCCACTTAACTGTGCCTTTCTCTATCAACCCTCTACCGAGCATATACTCCAACTCATCCCTCAGAGCTGGTAGTTTTATGGGGGGCACACGGTACGGGATTGACTTAAAGGGTAGATGGTCCCCCACGTCAACATCATGCATAGCCTGAGTAGTGAGGCCTGGGTGTTCAGCAAATACAGTGGGGTATGAACCGAACAACTGACGGATAGCATCAAACTGCGGCTCAGGCAAATGAGCTATAGCCTCGTCAGCCCTAAGGCTCGAGTTCCCCGCCCACTGATCCGCTGAAACATGTTGATCCCAGCTATCCTCTCTGAAGCTTGACTGTCCCCCTCTCCTTCTCCACCACGGCCGCAACAAGCCAACACAGGGACAGTGAGAGGCTCAGAGGGGCGCCTCACATACTCTTTAATAAGGTTCACGTGACATAACTGGTTCTTTTTCCTCCTGTCTGGAGTGGCAACAAGGTAATCTAAGTCTGAAATTTTGTCTACAATTTTATAAGGTCCAGTGTACTTCGCAGAGAGGGGGTTACCAACCAAAGGCAACAAAATTAATACCTCTTGTCCTACAGTGAACTTCCGGAGCCTCACTTTGCGATCATACCTGTCCTTCATCAAAGCTTGTGATTCTGTCAAATTTCTACCTGCCATCTCCAGACTCTTAAGCATGCGCTCACAGCTTTCAAGCACATACTTTAATAATGGACAAGGCAGCACAGTCCCCTCCCAAATTTCTTTCAGCATGTTAAGGGGGCCCCTGACACGGTGTCCAAAAATCAGCTCGTTTGGACTAAATCCCAGGCTCTCACCAGGTACCTCCCGAGCAGCAAACAGCACATAAGGCAATCCAAGATCCCAATCCATACCGTTGTCAGCACAATAACACCTGAGCATGCTTTTAAGTGTAGCATGCCACCGCTCAAGCACCCCTTGACTCTCAGGGTGATACGCTGACGATACTACTGCTCGTATCCCATGCTGTTGCATTGTTTGCTTGAACATGTTGGAGGTGAAATTAGATCCCTGATCAGACTGAATCTCCTCCGGGTACCCGTACCTTGAGAAGTACCACAACAAGTTACTGACTACCGTCTTAGCCATTACATTTTTCATAGGGTATGCATCGGGGTATCTAGTGGCAACATCCATTATGGTTAACAAAAATTTATTTCCAGCCTTAGTGGGAGGGAGTGGACCAACCATGTCAACAATAATTTTACTAAAGGGTGGCCCAATCACAGGAATAGGGTGTAACGGAGCCTTAGGAATAACTTGGTTCGGTTTCCTGACACGTTGACAAATATCACATGAGTTTATCCATGACTGCACATGAGACTTCATCCCCGGCCACCAAAACAATTTCCCCAAAGCCGCCACCGTTTTTCTCACCCCTAGATGTCCTGCCAGTGGTATGTCATGCGCCAACCTCAGTAGGCTATCCCTGCACTCCCGTGGCACCACCAACTGGTCCACTACTCCGGACCCTTTTGCCAACTACGTTTAGGGTCTTGAAAACGCCTATAGAGGATGCCTTCTAAATAAAAAAAATCTCCTGGCTGTGCATCGCCGTCCTCGTCGAGCTCTACAGCTCCATTAGCACACGTTTGGAGCTCAGGGTCCTCTAGTTGCAACCGACGTATATCTGAGGGTGCCAAGCGATCTAACTGCTCCCGGAGCAATGCATGACCTTCCCCGATACTGGGCTGCTCCCTCTGTCTCTCTCGATGTACATAACGTTGCTGTCGTGGAGACTCGTCATGCCCAGCCTCGTCACTCTCGGCCCAGGGGCTACTCCAGAATTAAGTAATGTGCTAATACTGAATCACCCAGGAGAGCCGCCGAGTCAAAACTCTTAAAACCAACTCCAGCTTTAGCCTCCTCCTGTTGATCGTTCCTCCGCTGGTCTGAAGACGGAGGACTAGGCTGTGACACTTTAGCTGCCCGAACTCGGGTGACAACACACGCCATGGGTGTCTGGCACCGCTCGACCCACTCTTGCTCCTCCCTACTCGCGACGGCCGGCCCCTCGGCATCGTCTAAGGGTAGAACCCCAGAAGCGGCATTGCAAAGTCGTTGCCGAGAAGAAGGTCGACGCCCTCCACTGGCAGTTTCTCCACAATCCCGACATCCAATTCACGTGCCACACCATCCACCTCCAACTCCAACCGCACCAGCGGGTATGACCGAGTTGCATTAATACACTGCACCACTACCACCCGAGCCGCGTTTTATAGGGTAGCCAGTCAAGTTTTTCATCAGAGTCTGGGAAGCACCTGTATCACGCAAGACCTCTACTCCATGCTTGCGCCCCGCCCACATCACGCAACCCCGCCCTCTATGGTCGCTAAAAACATCCTGAGCAGGGTTCGAGCCTCCCAGGTGCTTCTGCATTGGCTGTGCCTCAGCCTCTGACGAACTGCCCTGGACAAACTCAGATGACTTCGGAGACACACCAATGTTGCAGGCCAAAGACACAGCTGCTGTAGGTGGTTTGCTAGGACAGACTCTTGCAAAGTGCCCCTTTTTATGACAATGCTCATAAAGAGTGCTAACCTCCGGTAACTGAGTGGACGGCACTGTGGGAGTCGAGTGAGAGGGGATCTGGGGAGGAACCCCCCCAAACGCCCTCCCCCCCTGAAACCCCATGTCGCCCACGCAACACCCAGGAAATCGGCTCCCCCTTGGACATCCCTACTACATTGGAAATGCCCAAAACCTTGGCTATCAGGTGCAAGCCACAAACGAATAGTGTTGGCCGAAGCCGAAGTAATCCACCCTTGACTAAGAACTTAAGAAGTCCTCCACCCTCTACTTCGGATCGGCACTATTACGTTACGTTAATTAATAGTCCTTAAGCATCGAGCAAGGAATCTTCTGAAAAAAGGTAGATGCTTCTCGGATGCTCGTAAGAAGTACGTATCGGATTTTGAACAGTAATTCAATAAGCAAAAACACTGGCAATTAAATACTATTAAAGGTTTAAATTGGCATAAGAATAATTAAAAGAATACGCAATAGTGAATGGCAAACATTAAAAAGAAGTACTCCGCAAATGCAACGGCAATAGCCTACTCGGATTGTGCTCGTGGGCCACTAATCACTAAAGTAGCCAAGCTTGCAACACATGAAATCAATAGTGCATAAACAATATCATACATAAGGAAAGCTTCAATACTATTCTGTATCTACTAATCGAGTAAAGTCTAGCTGGGGGTACTGTGGGCAAAAGGTAGCAGTGACTGAGCAAAAATGGCTCGTAGCCTAGCGAAGTCCTCACAACTGTTTAAAGTATTACGTTAAAACTGACAAGTGCACTTTGAGAAATCCAGATCCCTTGTATCTGGTTTTCTCCTTGACAAAGTAAAAACAAACTGTTAATAAATACAGGGTGGTTAGCTTGCCTCACGCACTGTAAATTATTAACTCAACACAGTCAGCCGCGAAGACAACCTAGGCTTCACTGAACCGAAACGAGTATGCAGGTTTATCACTAACCACTGCATCAAACACAACTCGTAACACAGAAAAGCCTTACCCCAGTCTAGCATTACCTAGACTAGCAGAAAACAGGAATAATAATAATAACACAGAGGGAAATGCATATACAAGTGCAACAAAAAATCAATCCTATTCTAAGTTAACTTCCAAATAGGCTATCTAAAGGCAAGTATCGTGAGAACTCAAGCGATAATACGTGGCTGACTAACAGAGCTTTCGAATGACACCATAACGATGGAGGGAAATGCATATCTAAGTTAACCCTTCCAAAATAGGCTATCTAATAGGCAAGTATCTCGTGAACTCAAGCGATAGTTGGCTGACTAGCTCTGCACCAACGGGACCATGGAAGTTAAAAAGGGTAGGGAAAAGAGGAGATAAGAATGTAAGGTAGTAGAGAAAGTTCACATCAGTCAAAAGAATATATATAGTTAGCAAGGGAAATGAGAAGTCGCTCTGCCTAATGAGTTCTGACGAAAAAATGGCTAGACTTCCCTTTTTATACCCGGCCCTCTAGTGAGCCCAACGTGAACTACTAAGGACCGCCCACTGACAACCATTACGCAATTTCTCTCTCTCCTCTGGGATAGACAAAGGCTCCCCTAGCACTGAGGGGGGGGGGGGAGAGTATTTACCTAATTGTATTTACCTAATTGTAGTTTACAGGAGTTGAGCTAAGCTCGTGTTGTCCCGTCTCTCAGTCTACATTTTATCCAATTTTTTCTTGAAAATATGGATGTTCCTTGCCCCTACCACCTCCTCCTCCAGCCCATTCCATTTGTCAATACATCTATAGGGGAAGCTAAACTTCCTGATATCGTTCTTGCAGGTAGGTCTTTTTACTTTGTAGCTGTGGCCTCTAGTTATTCCTGTATCCATAA
Source organism: Paralithodes platypus (assembly GCA_032716605.1). Taxonomy (NCBI): domain Eukaryota; kingdom Metazoa; phylum Arthropoda; class Malacostraca; order Decapoda; family Lithodidae; genus Paralithodes; species Paralithodes platypus. Next base: position 23,954,133 of record CM064512.1, read on the forward strand.
TTAATATATCCTCCCTATCCAGCCTCTCCAGCCCCCGGGTACATTTGTACATCATTATCATGTCTCCCCTCTCTCTCCTCTCTTTTAGACTCGGTAGATTTAATTTGTCTAGCCTCCCTTCATATGGCAGTTCTCTGAGACTTGGAACCAATCTAGTGACTGCTCTCTGGATTCTTTCTAACTTGTGAATATGCTTCTTTAGATGCGGGGACCACACCACTGCTGCATACTCCAATCTTGGTCTAATCATACTCTTCATAATTTTCGCTACCATGGTCTCATCCAAATAGTTCAGAGCAACTTTCATATTCCCGGCCATTGCATACATTCCGCTAAAGAGCTTGTTAATATGTTTCTCTGGCGACAAATTATCTTGTATAATCAACCCTAAATTTGTTTCTTTTTCGGCCTTGCTAATTTTATTATCTCCCATCCTGTACTCCCAATTTGGTCTATTCACACTTCTTCCCATATTTAACACATGACATTTACTTATATTAAATTTCATTTTCCACTTGGTGCTCCATTCGTATATTTTATCTAAATCCCCTTGCAACTCCTCACAACTACTTTTATTTGTTATTTGTCTCATAATTTTTACGTCATCTGCAAACATTGACATGTAAGAGTTTATGCCTATCGGCAGGTCATTCACGTACATAAGGAACATGAGAGGTGCCAACACAGATCCCTGCGGCACACCACTCTCAACTTTCCGCCACGATGAGTAAGTTCCTCTAATGTTGGTCCTCATTTCCCTATCTGTTAAATAGCTCTCCATCCATTTCAGCAAACTCCCCCTGACACATCCTAGCGTCTCAAGCTTAGATAACAATCTCTTTTGTGGTACCTTATCGAATGCTTTGGAAAGGTCTGAGTAGACGCAGTCCACCCATCCGCCTCTTTCTTGGAGTACATCTATCACCCTACTGTAATAACATAGCAAACTGGTAACACAAGATGTCCCTTCTCTGAATCCAAATTGCTTTGGGGTTATTATTTTCTTTCTCTCCAACATTTTCATCCATCTCTTCCTAATTAGCTTTTCACAAATCTTGCATACAATACTAGTAAGTGAAACTGGTCTATAGTTTAGAGGGTCCTCAGGGTTTCCATTCTTGTATATCGGAATGATATTAGCTCTTTTCCATTCAACAGGAACCTGTCCTTTATCTAAGGAAGCTTGAATGATGTCCCTCACTGGCTCCACTAATTGCTCTGCACACTCCTTTAAAACCCAGGCAGACACTTCATCCGGTCCCATAGCTTTCCTTACTTCAAGTCCTCTCATCGCAGATAACAGCTCATCTCTAGTTATTTCAATCTTACTAAGACCACTCTCAAGTACTCCCACCTGTGGTTCGTCAAAACCTTCCTCTCTAGTAAAAACTGACCCCAATTTGTTATTCATTACCTCACACATGTCCGATACATTTTCATACGTCCTAGCATCAACTCTTAATTTAGTAATTTGTTTCTTTACCTTCAACTTACTGTTTATATATTTATAAAATAATCTAGGAGTCACTTTCACATTTATTTACTATGTTCTTCTCATAGTTCATTTTAACTTGCCTAATTATGTTAACATATCTATTCCTCTCCTGTTTATATTTATTCCGATTACTCTCAGTGTTCCTTCTTCTTAATCTAGCCCAAGCTGCATCACGCCTACCCAAAGCTCTTTTGCATTTCAAATTAAACCAATCTTTCTGCTTAGTAAAATTTCCAGTTTTATATCTTGGGACAAACATATTGGTTCCTACTCTATAAATTTCGAGGAATCTACTATATTTACCTTGTACGTCCCGTTCCTTCAAAATAAGATCCCAATCTACTCCCTCTAAATATCTTTTCAAGGATACATAATCAGCTTTACTATAATTTAATCTGTCATTTATGTAGCTATTGTCTAATCTATTGGCATTACTCGAGGTCAACTTCCATTTTAGTAATAGGTGATCACTTTTACCTACAGGACATAGATAGTTTATATCACTAATTTCGTGAGGATCTATTGTAAAAATCAGATCGAGTTTAGAAGGTTCGTTATTACCCCTCATTCTTGTATTTTCCTTCACATGTTGTGCAAGTACATTTTCCGTAACCAACTCCACTAGCCGACTTCCCCAAGATCTCTGAATTGGCCCTGCATCTCCCGATTCCCAATCAACCTCACTACAGTTGAAATCTCCTACCAAGATCAATCGATTCTTCCTTAAAAGCAATCTTCTCAACGACTGAATCATATCCTCTACCATCTCCTCAAACTCCAACTCCCTCCATGCTCTGGTCTTTGGTGGCATGCAAGCTACTGCTATGTCTAGCTTTTTTCCTTCTATATCATTGAGTTCAACTGCCATTATTTCTTCCTTGTCATTATTTAACTCCACGTGCTTTGCTGTCATAGGGTTCTTAACTAATACTGCCACTCCACCTCTCCTTTTACCCTTTCTATCATTTCTCCATATATTATATCCTTCACTAAACACTATGTTGCTGTCAAAGTCCTGGTTCAGCTTTGTGCTAGTGAGTTAGGCCCACCTCCCGCATGGCGCATCCACTGACCCCCAACTGTGGCTGTTTCTCCTCCCATCATTACAAATAAGTTTTACACACAATACTTATAACTAATGATATAAAATAGAACTCGTTGACTCAGATGAAAACAAAATACATATTCATAATACTTATAGTACAACGGCTCACATGAACTAAGTTAGGAAACTCTACATAGACTACAGCCAAAGTTCCTGCCCTGACGATCCTAGCGAGAGTGGGCCATGACTAGGCGTTCTGTACAGCATGCTCACACTGGACATGCGTCACACATCTTTAGTATCGGAGTTATCTCAAGTCTTGTTAAGATTCCGTCTGCATCAGTATGTGTGGGTCAGTGACATTGAGAAAGCCTTCTTGATGTTGAAACTACATGAAGATGACAGAAATTACACCAGGATCATGTGACCCAAAGATCCTCTTTGTCTGGATTCGCCTCTTCGTTGTTATCGGTTCCAGGTTGTATTATTTGGCGCTACCTGCTCCCAGTTTCTGCTGAATGCAACCATCCTCAAACATCTTTCCCTTGTTAAAGTAGACCCAAAGATTGTACAGGAAATTAGGGCCGGGCTATAAATATAATATCGATAATCTCCAAGGTACGGGGGACAATGAAGATTCCCTCGTCAGTGCATACGGTATGGCTCAAGAAGTTATGGACAATGCCCACTTGTTCCTACGTTAATGGGCTACCAATAGTCCTGTTCTGAGAGAAGTGTTACAAAAGGATGGTGTTGCTGCTGAACAGCAGGAACTGGTGAGAGTTCTTGGACTAGTATGGGAGACGGCTTCTGATTATCTTTCCTTTGGAGACAGTACACTCTGGTTGAGCATGTGACAAAGCGTGAATGTTTGAGATTTTATGCCAAACTCTTTGATCCTTTAGGTGTTTTATTGCCAGTGTCTATAAGGTCTAGAATATTTCTCCAGCAATTGTGGAGACTAAAGGTGGATTGGGACGAGGATCTTTCTGAAGACTTGAACACGGAATGGCTGGGGATTGTAGATGATATGGTACTCTGTAGGTCGTATTAAGTTTGCTCGGAGGGCTGTATACGATCATGCTGTATCCCTACATGCATTCACTGATGCCAGCAGTATAGCATATTGGACTGCTGTGTATCTTGTTGGGTCAGAAGGGAGCTATTTGGTCATGGCAAAGGCCAAAGTCGTGCCAATCAAGTCCCTTTCTATTCCTAAAATGGAATTAACTGCAGTTTTGCTTCCCGCAAGAATTGTAAACTTTATTGAGGTAGCCTATAAAGATAAACTTCATATCTCTGAAACCAATGTGTGGAGTGACAGTCAGATTACCCTACACTGGATACATAGTAAAAAGAAATTACCAGTGTATGTCACAAACCGCATCGACAAGATACATGCCCTTGTCTCGACTGCTCATTTCCGGTATGCGTCGACTAAAGAGAACCCAAGTGATATGGTAGCTCGAGGCGTGTCTGCTAAGTTTTTGAGTTCTTCTGCGTTGTGGTGGAATGGGCCTAATTGGCTCCCGAACCCTGATGGATGACCAGAAAATATAGTTCTCAAAGAGCAGCCCGCTGGTATCGTGACCCAAATCGTAGGCACGGTGCCCCAAGATGACACACAGGTATGGGACTGGGACAGATATAGCAACTATGAACAATTACAGCGTGTCACGGCATGGGTGATACGTTTCATCAAAAATGTAAAGGCAAAACTAAAAGGCCTGTCTCCCACAGGTAGTGCTCACCTCAACATAAATGAAATCAAGACTGCAGATAATATTCTACTCAAATTATGCCAAAAGGAAAGTTATTCGCAGGAATACTCAATACTGGTGAAGGGTGAACAGTCCAGAAATAATTTGATTTGCCAGTTAGGACTAAACCTGAAGGGATAGATTATTCAATGTGGAGGCAGATTGAGATTAGCGGCTATCTCGGAAATGTGACAACGCAACTACGTTTGTTGGGGCCTCTAGGTACAGTTCCGGTCAGATCAAACAGCAACACCCCGTCCACCAGCTGTGTGGTGTGGGGCTCTGCGGATTTGGTAACACTGGCAGGAGGTGGGAGAGATGGGGATGGATGATGAGGGGAGGGATGTGGGGGGTTTAGGGGGGAGTGTGGGAGGGTGAAGAGGCAGTAATCATGGTATGGCTGGTAGGAGGGGGCAAACGAGTGACGGGGTAGGGGAGAACAGAGTGACAAGCAAATTTTCCTATAGAACAAGCTACTCCCACAGGATTTTAAATTACACACACCTAGGTGTGTGTAATTGCCTGTGTGCTCTCCCCTACCCTGTCACTTGTTTGCCCCCTCCCACCAGCCACACCATGATTGCTGCCTCTTCACCCTCCTAATTCCCCCCTAAATCCCCCACATACCTCCCCTCATCACCCACCCACCCACATCCCTACCACCTCCTGCCAGTGTTACCAAATCCGCAGAGCCCCTCACCACATAGCGGGTGGACGAGGTGTTGCTGTTTCATCAGTCCGGAACTGTACCTATCCGATGTATGCAATCACCTTAAGGTTCAGTCTCACCTTGGCAGTGTGCAATGTGAATGGCGGTTTATTCCTGCCAGAGCTCCATGGTTTGGTGCCATCTGGGAGAGAGCCAATGGCATTGTCAAGGCGGGACTGATAAAGGTATTAGGACGTACTCTTATTTCCATAGAGGAGTTGACAACTCTACTCCTGGAAATTGAGGCAACTGTAAATGACCGTCCTCTCTACTATGCATCAGATGACCTAGAGGATTCTACCCCAATCACACCCTCAGTGTTGGTGCGGGGACATCGGTTGCGGGATCTTCCTGGGGATATTGAAGTGGAGGATGAGATTAAGGACCCGGACTACATCAACAAAGATGTAATTTCAGCCAGATACCGGTATATCCGCAAATTATCGCAGGATGTCTGGAAACGCTGGTCTAATGAGTATCTGGTGATACTCAGGGAGGCACATAGGAATAAACTTCAACCAATCAACGGTCAGTGGCCAAATATCGGTGATGCCGTTACCATCCATGACGAGGGTCCTCGGGCTTTCTGGAACTTGGGCCGTATCATTGAATTACTGCCCGGACGTGACGGTGAAGTCAGAGTGGCTAAGATCCGCACAAAGTCGGGCATCTTCACGCGGCCAACTATCCGTTTATACCCTCTTGAAGGGGATATTGAGAGCAAGGGTGATACTTCGGAGACATTGCTCAGAGACGTTCCCGTAGTGGCAAATTCAAATGGCCATCCTGTTGACGACCAAATTTGACGTCCTCGTCGACAGGCGGCTCAAGCATCCTCCCAATTATGGCGGGATAAGTTAGCCTCCGGGCTGTTGTAATTGTTGTAAAAACTTGGTGGTGGGAATATCTCCATACTTTCATTTCCATAAGTATTGGACAGTCTAAATTTAAGTGTAATCTTAAGTAATAATTAATATGTTCATAGGAATAAGAATCATAATAATATGATTAATATAAATGGGAAGAATATTGAATTATGTTCTGTATTAGATATTAAGTAATATATCATTCCTATAAACTTAGGTAATAATTCTTGAGAAGGGAAATAAGTCCCGACCTCATTGCGCATGTGCGGAATAGCGAGCTCCCGCAACTTATGACCGGGAGCTCACTCGCTCTCCAACTACCACCGCCGACAGTACAATTTTCTCTTGTTATCATTCCATTCCATTAACCCATTAGAACTAACCTCAGCGTAGATTCCCATCAATTCATCTATCATCTAGTATCCTCCTAATTATCATATAAGTCTTGAGGCCCTTTTCTGTTATTAACTATTCATTAATTTTCTCCTTGTTTATCATTCGTTTCACCAACCCTACCGCCAACCTGTTGCCTTGTTTCCACTCCACAATATCCTAACCCGTCGCCTACGTCCCAGCAACCAGGTAAATATACTATTGTGTGGTATCATCTAATTCTACAGTTCATTTTCTCCCCCCCCCCCCCCCGTTTCCCTATTTTTGTTTTGTGTTGGTGTCGGCCGCAAGGGTCGCCTCATATATATGTGGATACTATTGGAGAAAATGAACTGTAGAGTGAGATGATACCACGCAATAGTATATTTACCTGGTTGCTGGGACGTAGGCGACGGGTTAGGATATTGTGGAGTGGAAACAAGGCAACAGGTTGGCGATAGGGTTGGTGAAACGAGCGGCGGTAATCATTATTGGAAACTTATTACATCATTATCTTAAGGATCAAAGGAACACACGTTGAAATAATTTATCTAATTTATCATATGTGGTTAGGCCAACACCCTAATTCTCAAATATAATTAAATTTGGGTAGGCTATGTTATAATTTTAATTCAAGAGGTTAACATGATACTACTAAATTTAGAAGATTAAGCTAATTGCAGAATAAATAACTTGAGAAAAACAACTTAAATTTAGAAGAATAGGCTAATTTGAAGATAATTTAAATTTTAGGTTAGGCTAACATGAAGCTAAATTTAGAATAATAGGCCAACTTGAAGAATAATTACAATTTTAGGTTAGGTCAACATGAAGCTAAATTTAGAATAGGCTAACTTGAAGAAATGTTTACATTTAGGGTAAAGTTAACCTAATTAGCCTGTATGGTATTGGGCCAACTTAATGCATATATTCATATTTAGTTCAACAAATCTCCTGTCTAATATTGCTTCTGCATCGGCACTGAAAAACACCCGAGCCGTTTCCACTAACTCTCTGAACAGCCGGTCTGATGCGGGGTAATTTAAGTGGACTCCATCAGCTGCAACATTGTTGGCCGACGTGTTCATAGAGGAGTACCAGCTCCGGGTGTACGGCAGATTCTTCTTGAGCCACTGGTTGACCAAGTTCCTGATCTTATTGAACCCGTCAGCTCCAATGCCCCTAGGTTTTTGCCGATTTTCTATGCCGATAATACGACAACTGCCCCCCGGTCACACTCTCCACATCCCTCGCCAGTTCCTGGATTTGATTATCCAGCGCCTTTGGCACGACCCCGCGCGTCACGTCGTTCTTCCCAATCACTAGGAATGTGAGGTGAGGTCTCCAGTTGACCTATCGGGTCCAGGCCTCTGTTCCTCGTAGAGAGGTTACTGTGGCACCAGGTATAAAGGATCTGCGAATGCCTAGTCATAACTCAGGAAGGTAGTAAACATACACTTAGACATGGTTAACAAATGTATTAATAAAGAAAGAATATATATAGCAAATAGTTGAATAATAAGAGTTCCGTTGAAGATTTAATTAAATAAATAAGTTAAATATAAATAAGTAATAAGAAAAGATTTAAGTGACAAAGAAGGAAGTTAAATATATATAAGTCTAATAAGAAAAGATATAAGTGACAAAGAAGGAAGTTAAACATAAATAAGTCTAATAAGAAAAGATTTAAGTGACAAAGAAGGAATATAGGGCTTTATGTACAAAAGATTTGGTGCACCAGCGTAAGGGTGGCTCTGAACTTTTATCTACAGTATATTCCGACCACTTCTGGTGTGGTGGCAACAGCACAGGCCACCAAGCAGCTTTAACCCCACACGACCAGCAGCCCAGAACACCGGTCCCACGCCCCTCTCCACAACACAAGGAGTCCGACGATGATGGCTCGCTGTGCTGTAGTCCACTGCTGACGTTAGGACGCCTCCCTGTCAGTCCCTTGACAGTGGTAGGGTCCGAGTCCTCTCCCGATCTGATTAAGTACCAGGAAACTTTATAACTATCAAACAATAACTTGATACCCCATTTATGTACTTAAAGTTTGAAGCAAGTAACCCACTCGTAGATAGTCAAATTGAACCAATCAAATAAGGTAACAAAGTTAACCCCACCAAGATAATGCAACTATCACAAAATCAAAGTTAATCCCATCAAGATAATGCAACTATTACAAAATCAATGTTAATCCCATCAAGATAATGCAACTATCACAAAATCAAAGTTAATCCCATCAAGATAATGCAACTATCACAAAATCAATGTTAATCCCATCAAGATAATGCAACTATCACAAAATCAATGTTAATCCCATCAAGATAATGCAACTATCACAAAATCAATGTTAATCCCCTCAAACATTTGTAGGCACCGTACTTCAATCAACTAACCTCCTCGGCGACGTGAATAAGACTGACTTCCCTAGCAAATCACATACACCACTTTAGCTATGATTACCCGAAGCACTAAGCAATGAGCGAAACTTTAAACAATGAGCAGCTACTAACGAAACATTTAATTCACAATACTTTACTGGTTCGAAGCAATGAGCGAAACTTTAAACAATGAGCAGCTACTAACGAAACATTTAATTCACAATACTCTACTGGTTCGAAATAACTATTACAAACTGAAACAATAACGATACACTAACATTTCAAACATATGGGACAACAGTAAACTTGGTAATAGAAAGGAATATTTAAATGCATTACAGATTTAGGAAGCACTATTATTCAGCATAGCAAAGGTCTCTAGTTAATTTAACATTATAACCTTAAGAAAGACTAATCCCTTACAGGGCTCCCCCAACAAGAATCAAGCTGCTAGATATGTAGCCTATCTGTCTTTCCATCCAACTATCTAGTCTTTCTCAGACCTACTGAGGAAATCTGCTCCTACATTGTCCTGGCCAGCAGAATCAGAGCCCATCTAGTTAACCTACTATTCACTTGCTTAGATTTATTCATGTAGATTAAGGGATTATGGTCAATTTCTAGAATAAACTCCTTACCCATCAGATAGTTCTCAAACCACTGGACTCCAAACACAATAGCGAGGCACTCCCGTTCAATGGTGAAATACCTCCTTTCCCTATCAAGAAGCTTCCGGCTGGTGTAAGCTACTTGATGTGGGCAATCATCCATATACTGTAAAAGAAAAGTGCCCAAGCCAAAATCTGAAGCATCAGTCCTGAGAACAAAAGTAATATCAGTATCTGGCAGTTTAAGGACGGGATTTTGGGCAAGTGATTGTTTGAGTTTATTAAACCTCTCAATTACATCGCTGGTCCAGACTAATGGTTCACGAACATCTTTCCTGAGCATATCTGACAAAGGACTAGACAGATCTGACATGTTAGGAATGAATTTCCTGTAAAAATAAATTAATCCTAGGAAAGACCCAAGAGCCTTCTTACCTGTGGGAAGAGTGACTTTCATCAGGGCTTCAATCTTATCATGCTGAGGTTTGAAGCACTGACCATCTATTGTGAAACCCTAATACTGCATCTCTTTAACACCTAACGAGCGGCCTAGGCGGTAATTAATATGTACCGCCCAGCGGGGTGTTTTTACCCAAAATAGGGTTGTTTACGTGATAATTTTCATGCCTAAATAAGACCCAGAGCGTAAAACAAGTATCTATCCCTGAAAGGGCATAAACAGAGCTTTCCAATGACACCCCAACGATCCTTGTACCACCGCTAGTTTTCTTGCAACACGAGTGCAAAAACCATGTAATTCGGTACTTTCCCTACATAATTCCCTGTGTAGCGAGTGTGAGAGGGTGGAGGAGGGTGGGATTCATGTCAGTTGGTCCACCGCGGTGGTCTGGAGCAGTCATACGCTCGCTACTCTCCTGCCACCACTTATCTCTCTCTCTCAGCAACATTACGTGCTGAAAATGGCACACGACTTATGTTGTGAGCCGCCACATAGTCCAAATTTCTTTCACTCGACATATGTTGCACGCCGCCAGTTAAGGGTTAATGCCAAACCTACACTTACTTGGTTTAACAGTCAGGTTGTATTTCCGCAGCCATTTTAATACCAAGTTCAATGCAGTCAGATGTTCTTCCCAAGTCTTTGAATAAATAAAAACATTATCAAAATAAAAGGCAACATTGTCCAATCCATTCAAGACTAATCTCATTAACCGAATGTAGGTGGCACAAGCGGTAACTAACCCAAATGGTAACCTGCAGAACTCCATCAATCCACGATGAGTAGGGAAAGCTGTATATTTCCTGGCTTGTTCAGAAAGTGGGACTTGGTAGTAAGCCTTAGTTAAGTCCAACTCAGAGAAATATTTTGAACCACTGAATTTATGAAAATCTTCCTCAACCGTGCAAGCTGGTTCGGCATGAAACACTGTAACAGAATTCAGAGTCCGATAGTCTATGGCCATCCGGTAGCTTCCATCAGGTTTTTTAATCATGACCACTGGTGAACAATAGGGAGAGTCTGACAGCTGAATTATTCCTTGTTCATACAAAGTGTCTACTTCCTGTTCAAAATGTGACCGTAAATGTGCAGGAATAGGATACATCTTGGATTTAAACCGATCGGTGGTGGTTAGAGAGATGTCATGACTTACCAACGAAGTACATCCAGGTGTCTCAGAAAACACATCCGAGAATGAAGAAATACAACCATCTACATCCGATCTCTCCATCTCTGTTAGGCTTGTAGAAATCTCTTGAATATTAAATTCATTAAGAGTATCATGACAACCATCTGGGGTGATAGCGAAATCTCTGCCATCATCGACTTCATCCTCAACAATACACAGTTGGACAATGTGAAGGGGCTCATGTGATCCATCATTTAGGTAGGTCTCCTCGTCTATGACATTAGCCTGGGAAACCGTAGCCCGTCTGCGATACTTCTTCAGGAGATTTGCATGGTATAACTTATGGATTCCATTTTGATCTATGAGGTAGTTAACTCTGTTTCTCTTCTCTAGGACAGGGAAAGGGCCACTCCCAGACATCAGTAGTTTGTTCTTACAATCAGGCAGCAAAACTAAGACCTCATCTCCTGGCTGGAACTGTCTATCTTGGGATTTCAAATCAAAGTAGGATCGATATCTAGTGGAACTAACATCAGCATTCTGAGCTGCGATCTTTGAACATTTAGCTAGTTTGTCTTTCAGTTCTATCACATACTGAAAAGATGACCGGTCATCCTCACTGGCTTGGTTATCTTCCCACAAGTCCCTAAGCACAGCTAATGGTCCCCTAACTGCACGACCATACAAAAGTTCAAAAGGGGAGAAGCCTGTCCTGTCACTGGGTATCTCTCGTAGGGCAAACATTGTTGGAATTAAGTACCTATGCCATTCTCGGAGTTTCTCAGTGCAAATTTTCCTAAGTGATGATTTAAGGGTGGAGTGGAACCTCTCTATACGTCCATTACAGCTAGGATGGTAAGGGGTGGTAAAAGAAGGTTTGACACCTAACAATTTGTGTAATTCTTTCATAAGGGCAGATTTGAATTGGGCTCCACACTCTGATAAAATCTCACGTGGAATACCTACCCTTGAGAAGATGACGAGGAGTGCCTCGGCAACTGACACTGTATCAATTCCTTTGAGGGGGATGGCCTCTGGAAAGCCTGTAGCATAATCTATCAGAGTAATGATGTACCTATGGCCTTCTGAAGTAGGTGGAGATAGTGGACCTACCAAATCAATGGATACTTTTGAAAAGGGCTCTGTAGAAATTGGTATCTGTTTGAGGGGAAGTGGTTTAACTCTTCCTTTGGGAGACATACGTTGGCAAATGTCACAAGACTGACAGAAATTCTTAATATCACTAGTCATCAAGGGCCAAAAGAACTCACCGGCTACTCTCATTAGGGTTTTGCGATGGGAAAAGTGACCTGCTAATGGGCTCTCATGCACGGTGGAAAGTACAGTCTGTCTACAATCAGTGGGGACAACTAAGGAAAGCTTACCTATTCTATCTGGGAATGTTGACCAAATACAAGAGAGGTACAGAAGACCCTGTTCTTCAACAAACTGGTAAACTAACCCATCCCGATTAGTGTGCTTCTCTCCGGACTTAGCTTTATCCCAAACTGATGTCAAGGAAGAACAGGCAGCTTGTAAGTTGGCAAAATCAGCTGGAGTGATATTTAGGGGTTTGAATTTGGGAAGGATGAGAGGGTGAATTGCCTTAGACCGAGATGACCTGGTCCGTACAGCTTGAACCTTCTCAGGAGTTTGAATGGTGGGTAAAATATCTGGATCTCGTGCACCCGGGACATTACCAATTAGAACACTGCAGAACTTAATTGGGGCACACAACACATCAGCCGAACCTTTAAAATATGGACAATTGATGTAACAACGTACCTGAGGGAAGGAGTCTACACGCCCCAGATAATCTGCTACTTCCACCTTCTTACTCTGTGAAAAATCAAAGTCAGGCAAAACATTCTCTGAAACAATTCGGCATGAACAACCAGTATCTCTCAAAATAGTAGAGACCCTAGCTCCATTTACTGTACCCGAGGCAACAAAATCTCTGGGCGACGAGTCTTCGAAGCAAAATCCCACCTTGTAACCAGAATTTGTGTTAGACTTGAATTTAAGAGGATTTGTGGGGCACTTACTATGCCTATGTCCCGTCAAACCACACCCAAAGCATTTTCCTTTGAACCTATTAGTGTCTTCTGATGAAATTTGGGATGATTGGGTTCTTGGTTCTAGTCTCCCTTTCCCTTTATCTATAGCCACATTGGACTTTGGAAATGAATTATGAGCAGAAGCCCAGTTGTCTGCTAGACTAACTGTTTCCTCCAGAGTTTTAGCGTCATGTTCCTTGATATAAGTACGAAGGTCGGCAGGTAAAGATGATATGAACTTGTCCATAATAGTAAAAGACCTAAGTTTATCATAAGTCTTCTCTAGTCCCCAGCTTTCCACCCACTGATCAAACAATCTTCCTAGGTTGATAGAAAACTGTAGAAAATTCTCCCCACTACATACCTTGGTGGATCTAAAATCATGCCTATAACCTGCGGTAGTTTTGTTGAATCCTCGTAAAAGAGCCAGCCAGAGTTGTTTATAATCGGCAGTTATTTCTGCTGGCAAAGAGGTATAGATGTCCACGGCCTTACCAGTTAACAGACTACCAAGACGTACGGCGTAAGATTCCTCTGTGACCTTCAGCAAATCAGCAATCCTCTCAAAGCGAACTAAGTAGGATCCCATTATCATCGCCATCCTTATACACTGGCAGGCTTGGACGAACTATATCATCAACATTGACAGGAGTAATGGAAGGACTTGCCTGCAATTTTGCCATTTCTAGGTGGTGGGCCAGCCTTACCTTTTCCTGTTCATATTCCCGTTCCTCTTTCTGGGCTTGAATTTCTCGTTCCCGTGCCCTCTCGTCCCTTGCATAAGCCTGCTGTTGCATGACATACTTGGCAACATCAGGTCCCGAAAGGTTAAGACTTTCAGCCTGTGTCTTAAGTGTTTCTATAGATAGATCAGCCATGGTTATTGAATGGGTGTACTCACCATTAATGGGTGTCTAGTTGATACAGGCCATAGATGGTCAAACACTATAAAAAATAATAATCCTGCACCTAGAGTTTACCAACAATCATTAAAACTGATTCAGGGATTCTGACTCAATCAGCCACACTCTCGTGGCTACCTGCCTCCGGGCCCCAAGGACGACAAGTCTAGGATGATTCCTATACATCTCACAATTGACTAAGTGAAGTTCACACCTTCGAGTATGACTAGGTATCCTGGCAAGGTCGCCACTATGTAAAGGATCTGCGAATGCCTAGTCATAACTCAGGAAGGTGGTAAACATACACTTAGACATGGTTAACAAATTTATTAATAAAGGAAGAATATATATAGCAAATAGTTGAATAATAAGTGTTCCGTTGAAGATTTAATTAAATAAATGAGTTAAATATAAATAAGTCTAATAAGAAAAGATTTAAGTGACAAAGAAGGAAGTCAAATATAAATAAGTCTAATAAGGAAAGATATAAGTGACAAAGAAGTAAGTGACAAAGAAGGAATATAGGGCTTTATGTACAAAAGATTTGGTGCACCAGCGTAATGGTGGCTCTGAACTTTTATCTACAGTATATTCCGACCACTTCTGGTGCGGTGGCAACAGCTCAGGCCACCAAGCAGCTTTAACCCCACACGACCAGCAGCCCAGAACACCGGTCCCACGCCCCTCTCCACAACACAAGGAGTCCGACGATGATGGCTCGCTGTGCTGTAGTCTACTGCTGACGTTAGGACGCCTCCCTGTCCGGCCCTTGACAGTGGTAGGGTCCGAGTCCTCTCCCGATCTGATTAAGTACCAGGAAACTCCATAACTATCAAACAATAACTTGATACCCCATTTATGTACTTAAAGTTTGAAGCAAGTAACCCACTCGTAGATAGTCAAATTGAACCAATCAAATAAGGTAAAAAAGTTAATCCCACCAAGATAATGCAACTATCACAAAATCAAAGTTAATCCCATCAAGATAATGCAACTATCACAAAATCAATGTTAATCCCATCAAGATAATGCAACTATCACAAAATCAATGTTAATCCCCTGAAACATTTGTAGGCACCGTACTTCACCCAACTAACCTCCTCGGCGACGTGAATAAGACTGACTTCCCTAGCAAATCATATACACCACTTTAGCTATGATTACTCGAAGCACTAAGCAATGAGCGAAACTTTAAACAATGAGCAGCTACTAACGAAACATTTAATTCACAATACTCTACTGGTTCGAAGCAATGAGCGAAACTTTAAACAATGAGCAGCTACTAACGAAACATTTAATTCACAATACTCTACTGGTTCGAAATAACTATTACGAACTGAAGCAATAACGATACACTAACATTTCAAACATATGGGACAACATTAAACTTGGTAATAATAAAAGGAATATTTAAATGCATTACAGATTTACGAAGCACTATTATTCAGCATAGCAAAGGTCTCTAGTTACTTTAACATTATAACCTTAAGAAAGACTAATCCCTTACACCAGGGGCTGCGAGAGGCTTGATTGTGAAGAAGGTATGATATATGGGTTTGTCTATGTACAGATCCTTGACAAACGAGTGTCCTATTATGGCCACTTTCTTTATGATCCCAGGATATTCAGCACCATCAGGTTCAAAGTCCTCTCCTACCCCCCCCCCTCCCCTGCCGTGCCATGCCTATAAAATCCTTGGGCCATGAGGCGACCCTCGCGGCCGACACCAACACAAAACAAAAACAGGGAAACAGGGGGAGAAAACAACTGCGCCGTCGCTCAAGCCACAACAATCCGCCGCGCTAAGACACCTGACAATCGAGTCGAGAAAAAAGTATTAAGATGTTTGAAGGACCATTTATTATGTGGATTTTATTGGAGAAAATGAACTGTAGAATTAGATGATACCACACAATAGTACTGTATATTTACTTGGTTGCTGGGACGTAGGCGACGGGTTAGGATATTGTGCAGTGGAAACAAGGCAAAAGGTCTGATAGGGTTCGTGAAACGAATGGTAAATAAGGAGCAAATTTATGAATAGTTAATAACAGAAGAGGGCCTCAAGACTTAAATGATAATTAGGATACTAGATGATAGGTGAATTGATGGGATTCTACACTGAGGTTGTTGTTGTTGTTGTTCCCCAAGCTGCCTGGCCGAACAGCCCCAAGGCCCCGAGCAATTCCAAGGCCATAACCGAGTGCCCCAACAGAACCCTCCCCGCCGACCACAATAAAGCCTGGGTGACCGAAGCCCCTCCATGGCGGGGAGCTGAGGAGGGTGCGGAAACGCCCGGGAAACCAAATCCCCACCCAGGGTCCTGTGCCCCTCAGCAATTATGAAGAGAAAGTTGAGGGGCAAGGGAAAAATGTGACGCTTTGGCTTCCAATCTTGGTAGATTGGGAGGTCAATCCACGGAAAAGACGCTGTCACTTGAGATCTAGAAAATATTTAAGTTAAAGGAACAGTCAGAGTAAGCTATGGGTATGGCAGAGATTGCTCAGCTCTCACTCTGATAGACCAGCCCATCACCACATGACTAGAACCTAATCCTCTCAGCATCAGCTAGGAAAGGCCCTGAGGTTAGTTCTAACGGGTTAATGGAATGGAATGATAACAAGAGATAATTGTAGTGCCGGCGACTGGTGGTAGTTGGAGAGCGAGTGAGCTCCCGGTCATAAGTTGCAGGAGCTCGCTATTCTGCACATGCGCAATGTGGTCGGGACATATTTCCCTTCTCAAGAATTATTACCTAAGTTTATAGAAACGATATATTACTTAATATCTAATACAGAACATAATTCAATATTCTTCCCATTTATACTAAATCATATTATTATGATTCTTATTCCTACAAACTTATTACTTATTACTTAAGATTACACTTACATTTAGACTGTCCAATACTTATTGAAATAAATGTATGGACAATATATATATATATATATATATATATATTCCAAGCCGGACTAGCACCACCGACAGTCAGGGCGAGTGTCCACAAAACACACAGAACCAAATTATTATACATTGATTTCGTTTTATGCACTTTCAGTATTACAGTATATCTACAATTCGGTAGGTATTTGCAATATGCATAACTAATGCAGTATGCAAAATAAACTGGCAAAGTATTTTCAAAATTTAACTCAAAACATATATTGCATATATTGGATATATTAAGAAAATCAGTATAGTAATAAGTTATGTTTTACAACCTAATCAGCTATTTCGCAATATGAATTATGAATCAATCATAATTATTATGTTCCTTCCAACAACCAACTATACTCCTAAAATCGATTAATGAAATTTACAAACACATGTGGCAGTCCGTGGATTCGAATCCAGGATGCTCACACCGAAAATCAACACCTTATGCATCGCACCACGAAGACAGTATCTACTATATAAAGGGTACTTTCTGTGAGACTGTTTGGTCACGAACTACTCCCTCAGTTTTTAAGATGGAGAGTCCATACTTGGCATGCATTCTAAGGGGGGCCAGAATATGTTTTATGCAGGAGGGTGGGCGTGCTCCCCAACTCCCTCAGTTCTCAAGATGGAGAGCCCATACTTGGCATTCATGCTAATGGGGTTTTAAGCAAAATATCTGTTTGCACCCCCCCCCCCCCCTTTTACACACACAAGATTGACTAAATTACAAAAAGATGATTGCCCTGTTCGACCTATAATTATGTCTGCTATTGGAACCTTCAACTATAAACTCTCAACATTCTTAGTCCCTATATTGTCCCCATTAGCGCACAACGAGTACACTGTGCGTGATTAATTTAGTTTTGCAAAGGAAATATGTAATTTGCATTTTAATAATTGTGTGCTAGCTAGTTTCGATGTAAAGTCACTCTTTACCAACATTCCTCTAGCCGAAACCATAGATATTTGCATAGATAATACATTTCTAGGTACAGACAAAGTTAAACATTTCACAAAGGATCAATTTCACAAATTACTCTCCCTGGCATCTAAAGATATTTTTCTCCATTTTTGATGGGAAGGGATATTCACAAACTGACGGTGTAGCCATGGGGAGTCCCCTCGGACCTATTCTGGCGGGAGCTTTCATGGCACACCATGAAGTCAAATGGCTAGAGGAATGTCCACCGAGTTTTAGACCTCTCTTTTACCGACGCTATGTCGACGACACTGTTATTGCTTTTAGATCTGACACACACATTACATTATTCCTACAGTACCTTAATTCTAGACACAATAACATTGCATTCTATCTATCTATCTATCTATTGCCTGACACCGTGATCCCCGAAGGGGTGGCCACGAACGAACCGCCCCCATGCACCTCTGTCCCCAGTCAGTCGACGCCCCTCCCCCCAACCAGCACCGCCTTCGTTCATATACTTCCTCACTCCATCCTTCCACCTCTCTTTCGGTCTACCTCTAACTCTCTGTCCCTCCACCTCGCTCTCGTACACCCTCTTAGTCAGTCTCTCGCTTTCCATACGTTCCATATGGCCGAACCATCTCAAGTTGTTCCTTTTCACACTTTCCAGCACATCTACCTCCACACCACACCTCCTTCTTACTTCCTCATTAGTCTGTCTATCCCTCACGTAACTCCGCACGCACTTCTTAAGTAATTCATTTCCACTGCTCTCACTCTTGGTCTGAGTCTCTCAACCAACATCCATGCTTCACTTCCGTAAGTCAGTGTCGGGATTACCACACTGTCATGCAAGGACTTCTTCACTTCCATACTGACCACCCTATTTCTTGTTACTGCTTTCAGCGTTCCTACAACCCTCTTCCCCTGTTGCACCCTCTCCCGCACTTCTTCATCCATAGTCCCATCTTTACTCAACACACTGCCCAGATACTTAAAAGAGTTGACGATCTCCATAGCCTGACCGTTCAGCTTCACCTCACACTCTGTGACTTCACCCCTTTCGAAGACCATAACCTTGCTCTTCCCCGCATTTACCTTCAAATTCCGTTTTTCGCACACTGTTCCAAACTCATTTACCAGACCCTGCAACTCCCATTCATTATCACTCATCAGAACTGTATCATCCGCAAACACCAGTATAGGTAGCTTCCACTCAATTCCCTCCCTTTTCAGCGATACACCAACATCCACTGCTCTTGATAGTATTTATTTCATGACTCCATCCATATATATAGTAAACAACCACAGGGACATCACACACCCCTGTTTCAAACCAACATTCAGGTCAAAGAACTCGCTCTGCTCACTCTCCACACGTACTGACAAATTAACAAACGTACAACTACCTTTCCTTGATATTTTAATCAGTCACTCCGATTCCTCATTGTCTACATCCGTCTACAGGAAGCCAACATTCACAGAACTTATGACAACATTTTCTTCATTCACACCTATTGATTACAAGCGAAACCTGGTGACAACCCTAGTGACACATATCACATTTGCTCAAACTATTTTAATCTGCACAATGAACTTGATTTCCTTAAGAATACTCTGTTTCATAACGGCTATGCGAAAAGGTTCACAGATTCGTATATATATAGGACAGACTCTGAACAAGGTCTTTGAACCTAAATATCAAATTTCCACTGTAAATAAAACCACAATGTGCTTTCCCATTTCTTTCTCAGGAAAACGCAGCTTTGCTTTGAGAAACAAAGTCACCAAACTATTGCGAGAATTTTACCCACAAATAAATATTAGAGTTATTTTTAAGGCCAATCGCACTATCCAGAGCTTCTTTAAGTTCAATAATTCAATCCCTGAGGAACTTCAGTCTTCTGTAGTTTATAAGTACGAGTGTCATTGCTGTAATGCAGTGTATATTGGAAAAACTAAACGCCAACTCAGGGTTCGAATCTTTGAACACAAGGGAAGATCAATTAGAACAAATAATCCGCTATCAAATCCTTCATTCAGTGCGATTCGGCAACATTCTCTGGAATCATACCATCCCGTTAAAGTTGAGTCATTCTCAGTCCTTGCCTCGCACCCTACAGACACACAGCTATGCTTGTCAATTAAGGAAAAGCCTTCTCTGTCACACAACGAAACATCAGTTGACCTTTGTTTTTAAACGTACGTTGTATGTAGTATATTAGTCGCTTCATTTTTCTTCCGTTTCCAAGCAAAACAAAATTGTTCTATAGGTTTAACTACTGTTACTTGTTTCCATTATCTTTTCTTAGCATTCCATTTGTTTTTGTGTTTGTCCTTTGTTCGCAATCAGTCACTTTTACTTATGTTTGAGCTATTTTAGGTGTATCTATTATTGTTGTTCTCTATTGCACTGACTTTGCTTACATTTCTTCATTTCTATTTTTTACTTTCAATTGCACACGGTGTCGGTGTCCCAAATAATTGATTCGCAACATTACTATCCCGCTGTTTAGCCTTGTTTTGTAATTTTAACTGATAGGACTATGTTATATTTTATAGATTCGCCTGATGATGGAGTAAGTCACCTCCGAAATTGTCGCCAATAAACATGTTTTTACACCGAGTGCTTCTGGTTCTTCTATTCCTTATATATATATATATATATATATATATATATATATATATATCTATCTATCTATCTATATGCTCAGGCCCAATCCCCATTTTGGGGGTAGCCGACTCAAGACAGAGCAAGAACAGGGAAAACACAAAAAGAACATAAAACAACAAATAAACACAGATAAAAAGCACAAACTCACACACATCCAGGTCACCCAGGAGAAGACCCAGAGATCAGGGTCACCAAGGTCGCTCCAGCACTCCCCCGGCCCCCGACCACCCGGAGAGGTTCCAATCTCGGCAGGCAGACATGCAGCGGAGCCTAAGCCACAAGCCCTCCCACCACACACCCAGGCGCACCCCCCATATATATATATATATATATATATATTTATTTTTCCCTATGTGTGTGACAACAAAAAGGCAGGATGCCTGTAACGAGTGTTTCCCCCAAAGCAAAGAGAGTGTCGTAGCCAGATTCAAGGAACGTTGGGGTCAAAATACCTGGACACGCAACGTTTAAAGGAAATATAGATTAAGGGAGAGAATTCCCGAGTTCACGTTTTGAGTAGAAGAAAGAATAAGAAACTTTGTCAATTATTGGTTAAAGAGCTGGACAGAATAAGAGTTCGACTGTGTTAAAGGCGGTTGCCTCATACTCTCGGCAAGGGAGAAAAGTGTGGTATGAGTGGAACCTCCCCACACATGCTAACAACACTCGATTCGTGGGCGGACTGTGCCCTCATCCAGAGCAAGAAGCTGTGCGGGGGTGAAGAACCCACAGAGACGATTGAGCAACTTTTGGGAAGCTGTTTTTACGCAAGAATGGTACTATGATTTTTCCAAAAAAAAGTTGGATGAAAAAGATACACTTACAACATTGAGAGCAGATGAAGGGGTGATTTGTGTATTGTTGGAGAATAATTGATTGTCTTGTGGATGATTGCGATGGAGAGATAGAGAGAGTTATTGGGTCTTGAAGACGTTGAGAGTAACAATATTTGTTCTACCCCAATCAGACAAAATTGATAGATTGGAAGATAGGCGCTCTATGGCCCTGTTAAGTGAGTTTTGCAGTGACTGCCTGCTGGATTGATGTAAGCATACGAGTGGATAGGACTAGAAGTACAGTTAAGGAGGTCAGTACTGAATATTAGAAAGATAATTGGAGACAGGACAGAACCCTGAGGAACACCGGAGTTGATAGGTTGATGGCCTTCCACAACTGCAGCTATGGATGTAACGGCACAGATAGAGGGATACAAACCGAAGGAGGGTAGTTTGGAAATTAGAGATTTGTACCATACTCAATCCATGACTTTCGATATGTCTAGCGCAAAGGAAAAAGTCTCACTAAAGTCCTAAACGGAGGATGAACAATTAAGACTTAGTAAGATAAGAAAGATCACCAGTAGAGCGGCCCTTAAGGAAACTATACTGGCGATCTGAGAGTATATTATGGGAAGATAAATGCTTAAGCAAATTTGAGTTAAGAATAGTTTCAAATACATTAGAGATGCATGAAATGAGAGCAATTGGACGATAGTTGGAGGGTTGAGAGCGGTCACCCTTCTTTGGGACAATTTTTGTTTTGTTTTATGCGAGTGAGAGAGACAAAAGGCAGAACTGGCTGTAGTGAGTACCTCCCCAATAGTTGAAAGAGTGACAGGGCCAAAATCAAGGGACGATCGAGCCAAAATGCCTGAACACACAGAGTTTGAAGCAATTTAGGTCATAGGAGGAGGGTAAAACTGATGATGGGAGAGTTCCAGAGCTTAGCTATTGAATAGAAGAAAGACAGAATAACATTTCACTCTTGGGTTGGAGAGTTGCACAGAGTAGGGATGGGATTGTGATGCAAGACGGGTACCACGTACCCTACGTAGAAGAGGTGGTATACACTGGGAAAGCTCTGAGGAGCACTGATTATTGTAGTAGTGATAGAATAGCGAGATAGATGCAATATTGCGGTGAAGAGAGAGAGATTGCAGAGAGTTGGTGAGTGGATGGGAATTAATTATACGAAAGGCCTTCCTTTCTACTTTATCTAGGAGCGCGGTGTGAGAGGATCCTGCCCATACATGTGAACAATACTCAATACAAGGATGCACTGTGTCCTGTTACAGAGCAAGAAGATAGGCAGGGGTAAAGAACCCCTTGATGTGGTTGAGCACACCCAGCTTCTGTGAGGCTGCCTTAGCAAGACAGGTAATATGGTCCTTCCAAGTGAGAGCAGAAGAAAAAGCGACACCGAAAATATTGAGAGAAGATGAAAGATTGATTTGTGTATTATTAAAGTGTTAGGGATAGTCCCCTTGGAGTTCCAGACAGGTAGTAAGATGAAGAAATTGGGGTTTGGAAGCATTATAGGAAACAAGGTTTTCTTTGCCCCAATTGGAAATATAGTAGTAGTTAAATCAGAAGATAAGTGTTGCATGGCTTCATTACGTTTGTTTTTGAGGGATTACTGGCTGGGGCATTCAGGAAAACGAATTGAGTAGTGTAAGGTAGAGTCACTGCATATGAATGGATGGGACTGGAGGTACAGTTGAGAAGATCAATTATGAAAATTAGAAAGAGAATGGCAGATAGGACAGCCCTGAGGAACACCGGATTTGATAGGATGAGGAAGTGAGCGATGGCCATCCACAACCGCAGCTATGGAACGGCCGGAAAGGAAATTAGAGACAAAGGCACAGATGGAGGGCTAGAAACCGAAGGAGGGTAGTTTAGAAATTAAAGATTTATGCCAGACTCTATCGAAGGCCTTCGATATTAATTAATACCACTGTAAAATAATTAAAGTAATGAAAGTAAAAACACAGTGAAATAGCCTAAACACACCACAAGCAAATAAATGTCCTTAATGTATGCCACTATCAATTAATTAATGTCCTTAATGTATGCCACTATCAATTAATTAATGTCCTTAATGTATGCCACTATCAATTAATTAATGTCCTTAATGTATGCCACTATCAATTAATTAATGTAATGAAAGTTACCACAGTGAAATAGCTTACACACACCACTCGCGAGTCAATGTCCAAGCCCCTCCCCCTCAACCACTGTCCTAAGTATCACAAATCCCCTTTACAATTATAAGTAAGTCATTCCAAAATCACCTGGATCTAATAAAGATAGTGATCTCACCAATATACTAGTAGGCTATATCACCAGCTGAGCTGATCGATGCCTCCAAACGGGTCCATACATGTCCCAGGCCCCTTCACAATAAAATAATAGTCTTCCGGCCTGAAACCCCAGGCGTCCACACATACAACCTCCTCCTGTCCCTGCAAAATATCCACTGCCCTTCATATGTCCTTCACCTCAGCTGAGCTCACATGCGGCTGGAGAATGGGGGGAGAGGGTGAGAGAGGAAAGCCGATATCACACAAGCGCTTTTTCACTCAACATTTATACCCAACACTGGTCTGGCAGCTTATTAGGTAAATATTTATACTTTTTTTGGTTACCTAAAGTCATCTACCATCAATCTTGTTTCCGATACTAGTGCAAAATATTACAGAAATGTTGCCCGAAAAAATGTGATTATCGAATGTTGACTATAAAAGCTCTCGTGTGCTACGAGCTTAACACCTTACGAGCGGTCTAGGCGGTAATTTATATGTCCCGCCCAGCGGGGTGTTTATACCCTACATAGGGTTGTTTACGTGATAATTTTCATGCCTAAATAAGACCCAGAGCGTAAAACAAGTATCTATCCCTCAAAGGGTATAAACAGAGCTTTCCAATGACACCCCAACCATCCTTGTACGACCTCTGGTTCTCTTGCAACGATTGCGCAACACGAGTGCAAAAACCATGTAATTAGGTACTTTCCCTACATAATTCCCTGTGTAGCGAGTGCGAGAGGGTAGAGGAGGGTGGGATTCATGTCAGTAGGTCCGCCGCGGTGGTCTGGAGCAGTCATACGCTTGCTACGCTCCTCCCACCACTCATCTCTCTCTCTGAGCAACAATACGTGGTGAAAATGGCACACGACATAAGTTGTGAACCGCCACTTAGTCCATTTTTATTTCACACGACATAAGTTGCGCGCCGCCAAAGAAAGGTTAAGCCATGCGCCGACCAATAGCGCCCCCCCCACCCCCCCCACGTCACTGGCGCGCAACAGACCAGCAAACCAGCACAGCCAGTTTCAAAAGTCTAGACTCAGGTTGGATCGTTGCATCCGTCTCCCAACAATATATACTGTATGTATACAAACACTTTTATATGGCTCCAGCAAGAGCTCATATCCGCAATGGACTTTACAATACCCAGAGTAATATGTTCAATGCGATGATAATGTCATTATTGTAACTTGCCTATCAGATATGGTTTCTTTTAAAATTATTATTGTGTTGTTGTTGTTTTTTCCAGAAGGAGGATAATATTCAACTAAGGGAAGATTTGTTGTAGTCAAAAGTGTATCAGAGTATCCCTTATTATTCTTTCATTACACTGATGCTTCGTATCTCTGAAATCTGGCTACCCCATTACAAGGTTTTTGGTAGCAAAATGGTTAAACGACCTCAGTAATAGACGATTTCCATATCAATAATTTTATATTGGAACAATAATGTTGTAGTAACCCACAAACCAGAGTTTCAATCTTTCGTTATTTTAACCCTTTGACTACAAGAAGTCTTTACTGGCTCTTGCATAATCTTGTTACCCAATGGTAACCAGTCTACACACAAATGAAACTCACTGAATCATTGTGTAAAACATATTATACACTGTATACTTTACGCAATTACATCGCACTTGTTCACTCGTGCTGTACTTAGTTTCAGCTTTTTATTATATGCCCACTCAAATTTCATAATGGTATCTTTGTTGTTGTCATTACATTAGTAAAGTATAGGTATTCCTTCTAATATAACAAAGATAAGTCAACTTTACTACGAGTCTAAAGACTGATGACATGTTTTCGTGTGTCGCGGTGGGTAGTACTATATACCATCTGTTGGAACATCGGTGGCTACAACCTGCCCACTCATAACACCATATGTTGGTTAATATCCAGGCATCGATTTCACAGCTAAGAATTTATTTCTGTATGAACGGGTAACATTTGAAAACAATCAAAATATAAACAACATAAACACATACTAGAATGCAGCATATTGCTCCTGTCCATTCCATGTCTTAATGCATTGTACGTGCGTGCGTAAGTTAATGAATGATAGCCGTTAATGCTATGTGGGTATTGCTGATACAATATTATTAAAATCCAACGATACCCATAAACACCCAATAAAATCTCCAAATGTCGATATAGGCAGAGCTTAAAACACATTGGGTATTTTCTATCACTGTGACTATATGGTATATTATATATTATGCATCATGAAGTGACATTCAACTTGTTAAGAGGTGAGCATAGTAATATTTATCGTAATTGGAGGCTACCTAGCTAAATTTTACAATAAAATAATGCCTACAATTAAAAGGAACGTTATCTCTGAAGTCCTTTGTAAAATATTAGTATCACCCAAATGAAAAGTTTGCAATTAATGTTTTGTCAATTAGCTCAATTTGATTGATCATCAGGATCATTTTGACAAAGTGCAGATTCGCAGCAGTATGAAATTTAGCGTATTAACAATTTTGTTGCGGCACTTGTCATATGACAATTGCTTGGTCTGTACTGTACCATACAGGGGTTTTGGACTAAATGTAACCTTCATTCCCTTCACATTTTCATGTATAAACAAGAGCTAGAACGTATTTCAATGATATATCCTTGAAAGCAGAGGGATAGACCTTTCTAATGACACCTGACTCATGTCTGTACGACCACTGGTTGCCGTGTAACGATATTGCACACGTGATGCTAAATAGGTAAAAAATAGCGAGTTTGAGCGGTTTCCGGTATTCCCAAGTCTGTAAAGCTCGGTTCACACATACTCCTCCTGAGCTCCCGTCCTTCCCCGACCACTGAATTCGTATGCAATCGTGCAAGGACCTCGACATAAACGGGTATGGTCTGTTCATGAACGTACAGTGACGCCACAACACGGGCCGCGGCAGCGAAGGCGGCGAACCTTTTTGGTATACCAAAAATAAACCCATCAGGACGGACCAACCGCCAAAATACGGGATAGGGCGGGTCACCCACGTAACTGGTCAGCGCATATACGCCGTATGTTGCCGTCTATGCACTTCCTAGACGCCACCAGACGTCGTCTATGCCCAGACCAAAATATTTGACAGTTGAGACGGCTATGTGGCAACGTCGCCTCACGTGATCACCCACCTCGTACCCCGTTAGTCCCCGCCTACCTGCCGTCTATAAAAAGGCCAGCCTCGTGGGGTCCTCTCTCAGTTAACAAAGAAGCGTTCTGGTTGAGCCCAGAATCTTTTACTCTCTAACTATATATCTAACTTCTATCTATTCTTCACCTATTTTTACACACCCCAATACCCTCCAAGTTAACCCTCCAATTAGTCTTCCATTCCAAAGTCCCAAATTCCTCCAATCTATTATCAGTCTGTTTCTATCTTTACTCTAGCCATCAGTCAGTCAGTCCTCTCTCAGTTCCCAAACCGCCGTCACCACAGCACCAAGCACCACCTCGCACAACCTCCTACCTCCAAGCTCCAACCTTCGGTATTACGCCACCAAAGCCTGAGTCGAAGAAACGGCGAGTCATCATCACCAATTATATATTATATATTATATATATATATATTATATATATGCATGGTGGTGGCCATCGCCGACGACACTGCGTCCATCGTATTGTAGTCGCAGTGCCGTCGCAGTGTGTCTCAGACAGGTCGTAAACAGACTTATTAGGGTCCCCTTCCAAAGGGACTGGTTGTGGCACCAAGTCGCCGTCCATGTGCCGCCCATGAGCCGTCTGCTGGGGCGGTGACGTGTTGAGGTCGCTGTCCACTCGCCGTGCATGCGCCGTCTGCCGGGGCGGTGACATGTTGAGGTCGGGTATCATGGCCACACGTGGCCACTCGGGACACAATGTCCTCCGTTTGATGCAGTCCAACAATTTTTGGTGGTCGGGGAAGGACGGGAGCTCAGGATGGGTATGTGTGAACCGAGCTTAAGGGAGTTGGAGATGTCTCCCACTGCCACTAGTGATGGCCCAGGCACGGTGGGCGGTGGATGGGACGGTCCCACGCTGCTTAGACTCGCTCGCCTGCCTCCCAACCGTTGTGCAAGGCAGAAATTTGGCAATTGTCATTATGACAAGTGCGCGCAGTGATGACCGTATTTTTTATATAACAGCCCGCACTGAAGGTTAAGGCAAATTACTGTAATTTCCTTTGACTTTGCCACCACAATTATGATTTTATACCAGTCTTTTTTTAAATTTATGTGTGTTGGGGAACAAAATTCAAGTATGTATTATTTTATACCACCGATTTTTCAATTGACCAAAGAAATTGGAAGTCTCATCGAAAATGTAGTCAGCTTAACACCAATGTTAGTATTAAGTAGCGTTCTGAATATGGTGTCATTCGCATAACAACGTATAAATAAGACATACTGGTAATGACAATAGACTGTGACCTTGTCGTTTGACCTTTGAGTAGAAATATACATATATATGGATGATCGTTGCATTGACCAACTTAATTTGTCTTTACAATATGTTGATAATATATATTAAACAGTCTAGGAGGAGTTTAGGGAATATGATGTACACTCTTGCTCTGACCCTTGATCTTGACCTTTCGCTTATATAGCTTACTGTACATATATATATATATATATAATATATATTGTATATATGTTATTTAACTAATGATCAACTAACACACCCAGGTTTCCGAAATGTGAGCAATCTTTATTAACCCTTATTTAGCGGGTGGTCAGGTATTTTACACTGTACCGCTCAGCGGGCATAATCCCGAAATATTCGCTCAATTTCACTCGCCCTAGCGCCGTTACTATGGCTCCAATGCGATCGAAACGATCATTTTTGGAAAGAGCAACTCTTCGTCTCCCCATATAAGTCTATGAATGGATGTTATGAATGAGTGTGGAGGGTGGGAAGAGGTGAGGAAGAGGAGGTACTTTTTGGTCTATTTCCCAGGTGCGTTCGGTTGCCTTCGCTTTGGCCTGACTTCGGCCTCTAGAGCGTCTAGTATTCCTTCGGTAATCGGTCTTATTTTTCTCTTATTTCTCCTTATTTCTGTATTCTCTCTCTCTCTCTCTCTCTCCTGTCTGTCTGTCTGTTTCTCTTTCTCTCTCTCTCTCTCTCTCTCTCTGGCTTGCTCGCTTTCCCTCTCTCGCGCGCTCTGTCTCTCTCTCTCTTCCTCATCCGTATATGTAATTCTCATTATTATTTTCTCTAATCTCTCTCACTCCTCCTGTCTGTCTGTCTCTCTGGCTCGCTCGCTTTCCCTCTCTTGTGCCCCCTTTCTCTCTTCCTCATCCGTATTATGTATTTCTCATTATTATTTTCTCTAACTAATCCCTCTATTTCATTTATTTGCTTGTAATATTTCTGTATTATTATATCTTTTTTCACTCTGTCTTCAGTTCATTTCTGTATTATCTCTATACGGTGGGAATGGTATTTTCGTATGAGGGATGTGCAGCACAAATATTCAATCTTTCGTTGTTTGGTTGGTTGTATTACCGTAAGAAATTTACTGAACGCCTGCAAATAATACGCTATAAAATGCTTGCAATCAAACTCTAAAGCAATTTCAAGGTCACATGCAATTATAAATGTAGGCTATAGGTAACCGACCCAGAGAGGAAGAGACAAGAGAGAGAGAGAGTGTCGTGATAATATAACAATGTTACATATGTATCATATATATATGAAAAAATAATATATACGGTAGGCCTCTGTTCCCCACAATCATATAATGCCAAGCACAAATATTCAATCTTTCATTGTTTGTATTACCGTAAGAAATTTACTGAACGCCTGCAAATAATACGCTATAAAATGCTTGCAATCTCTCTATTTTCTCTAATCTCTCTCACTCTTCCTCTCTCTCTCTCTCTCTCACACACACACTCTCTCTCCTCTCTCTCTCTCTCTCTCTCTGGCTCGCTCGCTTTTCCCTCTTCCCATCCGTATTATGTATTTATCATTATTATTATTTTCTCTAACTAATCCCTCTATTTCATTTATTTGCTTGTAATATTTTCTTTATTATATCTCTTTTTCACTCTTTCTTCAGTTCAGTTTTCTGCATTCTCTCTATCTCTCTCTCTCTCTGTTTCGCTTGCTTTGCAGGAA
The DNA here is from genome assembly GCA_032716605.1 of Paralithodes platypus. Lineage (NCBI taxonomy): Eukaryota > Metazoa > Arthropoda > Malacostraca > Decapoda > Lithodidae > Paralithodes > Paralithodes platypus. Next base: position 23,983,646 of record CM064512.1, read on the forward strand.
TTTTGTTTTTGTTTTATATATAAAATATAATAATTTACTTATCATTACTTACTATATCGTATAAACAATAGTAGGTAGCCAACTTACCATAATACCGATACACCAAACCGATCCGCATGCGGTTTTGTTTATCACCTGTTTTACTAAAGTGGCCACCATTATCGATTTTCTTGGAGCCGACTAGAGCGGGAGGGGTTACCAATTGAAATTAATCCGCTAGCATATATTGTTAGATGTAAGACATGATAAATACCACTAGAAATATGAATTGGCAAAATCCATATATATCACTTCGAAATTGTTCTGAAATTTCAAAACAAAACCGCTAGTGTAAGTCATTGCTGCTAGATCGAAGTAAAGGTCTCTAGATCTAGCGGAAGTCGCTATAACGTATGGCAGTACTGCACACTCATTCATTTCATTCATTCAATTTTTATTGAGCTCGTCCTGGAATCTTGACGACTCTGAATCTTACGATTGCCGACGGCGATACGTTGTTGACATTGTTGTTGATGTTCCAGTGGAGGGATGAACAAAATATTGTCCTTGTCCAATAATAGCTATTTCATAGTCCCACAGGACTTATTTTGATATATTTATCAAATTTATTGAACGCCTGAAAATAATACGCTATAAAATGCTTGCAATCAAACTTTCGAGCAATTACAAGGTCACATGCAATTATAAAAAGGTGTATTGTAGACCACAATCTTCGCCAAGCTTCGTTGTTGCTTGTATTATCGTGAGAAATGTACCATACACCCTGGTTATCGTGAGAAATTTACCGAACACCTGCAAATAATACGCTATAAAATGCTTGCAATCAAACTCTCAAGCAATTTCAATGTCACATGCAGTATAGGTAGACCCAGAGAGGAAGACAGACAGAGAGAGAGGGGAGGTCAAAAACATCTGCTAGGTGTGATTTCCCCTGGGAGGGAAGAGATTAGTTAGGGGCGTGCCCTGGCCTACATCAGACAAAGAGAGTACAAAGGAGTACAAACAAAGAGAGTGAGACAGAGAGAGAGAGAGAGGGTAGTGATAATATACAAATGTTACACATGTATCATATAATATATGAAAACATAATATATACGGTATGCCTACATTTGTTCTCCACAATCATATAATGCCAAGCACAAATATTCAATCTTTGGTTGTTTGTATTACCGTAAGAAATTTACCGAACGCCTGCAAATAATACGCTATAAATGCAAAGGAAATTTCTTGTAGAGTGCAATTTTGAGGACGTAATGTGCTCTGAGAGAGAGCGGAGCGGTGATTAGCAGCATAAAATACCTCAAAACCGCTCGCCACACAGGGAATTCTATAAGGAAATTACCGTATTTTAGGGTTTTTGCACTCGTGTTTTACGATTGTTGAAAGACAACCACTGATCGTAAAAGGATGGTTCGGGTGTCATTGGAAAGCTCAATTTACGCACTTTCAGGATACATACTTGTATTACGCTCTGGGTCTTGTTTATGCATGAAAAAGATCACGGAACAACCCCATTTAGGGTAAAAAAAAATAACCCCGCTGGGCGGCACAGTGAAATATACTCCACCAGCCGCTCGTACGGTGATTAAAATGCTTGCAATCACATTTTCAAGCAATTATAAAATATAAATTGTACTTACCAACACCCACACCAGTATGTTCTTCGTCAGGAACGTCTCCAATTTGCTCAAGGGTCTGTCCAATATCAACCACAACATCCACCCCACGCAAATTATGCTTGGGGTGAAAGCCTATGATCGGGTTATTTTCGTCTTCCGAGTCATCCACACTACCAAAACTCTCACCCAGACCTTCGACGGTTTTCATCCAACAGCTTATTAGAAAGTTCTGAAGAGTTTCAGCATGATATCTAGTTTCTGGGTGGTGAGCCCCGGGCGTGTTAGTAGGGTGGCGCGACGCACTAGGGGTTGGCGGCCACCGAATCGAACACGGGCAAAATCTTACCTTCCATTATGGCTGCTTGAGGGTCACTTAGTCACGGTCACGCAGTGGGGATGTGTGGGTGGGCCCTTGTAGTACACCGCCTGACCACCAAGTTTCGCTTTCCACCAAAATTAGGGCGGGAATACGCCCACGGACTTAAGTCCGACCCCGCCATTTAGTCCAATTTTCTCGTATCGGACTTAAGTCCGACCCCGCTAAATAAGGGTTAATTAATATTATAAGATAACCTTGACCTGTGACCTTGACCTTTATGTAAGAGTACATTTTGTTTGCATTGACGTTGACCTGGAAAATCAAATAAGCGTGCCTTATTTAATCCAAATTCATCGATAAATTAAATTTTTAATTAATCGAATAGTTGACCTTGACCTTTGACCTTTATATTGACCTTGATGATGTCTCAAAATTAAATATTTTCATTTCCATTTAAAGTGCCACTATCGCACCAAATGTTGTGAAGTTTTAATGAAAAGTAAAGCAATTAGCATCATGACGTTGTATTTGACCTTGACCTTTCAAAGGGAATTGCATAGTATTTTTGTATGACCTTGGCCTAGGTATTCCAAATATACATGGTAAGCCTAGTGGGAATCTAGTATAAGTTAGTATTTTGGCTCGATCGTCCCTTGATTTTGGCCCTGTCACTCTTTCAACTATGGGGGAGGCACTCGCTATAGGCAATTCTGCCTTTTGCCTCCCTCAATCACATAGAAAAAAAAAAAAAGTAAGAAATACTAGTAAAAACCATATTTTGACTTTTGGTCTTTGACCTCGCCCTTTAGAATATGTATCTCAAATTTCGTCATTAATATATAGTGAAACAATAGTGAAAATAAAGAAATTTGCGTAAAAACTAAAAACATATGAAATATTGACCTCTGACCTTAACCTTTAACCCACTGAGCCCCAGCTAGTTATAAATAAATGTACCACCAGGGACCGGCAGGATTTGATATTTTTTGTTTCCAGAAACAATAGCGAATGGGTTAGGAATGAAGGAAAAACCACAAAAAAACAATCAAAAAGGTCAAAAATCGGTCCTACGGAGCCCCCGAAAACGGATTTTAGAAGAGTAAAAAATTGAAGGCAAAAACACCCAAAAACCATGTTTTTGCCCACTCACGCGCATGCAGTTGTCAAGGTTGCGTGGGATACTTACACAGTTCCCATACAAATCTGAGCCCTCTAGGTGCCATAGGACCGGAGTAATTGGGACCGGAGTACCAGTGACGACACGTTGTCGTCGCTGGGGTAAAGCGTTACATACATTGCCGACGACACGTTGTCGTCGCTGGGGTTCAGTGGATTAAGTTAAATAGTTCATTTATTTTTGACTGACCATTGCATTTACCTAATGGATATACTTATGAAGTTTGGTGAAAATCCATCAAATGGTCAAAGAAGAATTTCCGGATGGACGACAGCCAAATTGGCTGGTGGTCCACAGTATATCGGTGGGATGTTTGTGCGCAATACCACTTTGCTTATGCACAGTTGATAAAACATCCAATCCCAGGTTCTTACTAGTTACAGGTATTCATTTTCACTAGAAAAAGGTAAGAAAGAGCAAGGAAACACAAGCACAAGGAAAACAAAAAACATGCTCCTACCGTAATGGTGTCTTCCATGCATACAACATTTGTAAACCTAGGAATTGGTATATTTTGGAATGAAGGTTGAGGGAAGGTTCTGTGTGTAAATTAATTTCTTAATCTGTTCGTTGCGTCTTTATATATTTGTTCATATCTAAGAAATACAATGAAGTATAAAATAAATGTTACAGACCTTGGGGTAGTGATGTCACGCTAAACAATATGCACAACCAGGCCAAGGCAGTATCGACAAGGAAACTAGCACACTGGATCTTATTAATTGTACTTAGAAGACGTCAGAAAAACTACCTATGAAAATGTTAAACAAATCATCGATAATCCCATGACTGAATAACCGGACTGTGTTAACCGATCCACTACCGATGATGTCATTTTCACTATATTCTGGTAACTAGTACACAATTTTATTCAGCAATTAACAGGCTTCGCACTATCTCACTTAATCCTTTTTACTATCACAGATCCTTCTTAACTCATACGTGCCCGCCATGCGAAGGTATTTTGGTACAATTCTTACAAAAATCATCAATTCACCATATATATAATTAATACTTATCCATATGCGCCTATTTTACTTTTTAACATAAACATATGAACATTGGAAAGCAATAAAACAAGTGCTAACAGCAATTGGCTGGTGAAAATCATATATTTTAGCCCCACGGTCGTAATCTGACCTCGACCAGCGAGAGAGAAACACCCTCCCTCTATCTTGTCTCACATGGTACCTAGAGACAAGGGGAGCTCTCAGACTGGCTTAGAGGGTCGGAGATACACTCCTCCATCCTCCCCCCTCTTTCCCAGCTGTCCTCGCACTAAAATACTCAATAAATATCGGGAATAATATGAAAAATACTGGATAATTGAGAGGGGGGGGGGGCGGTCGCGACACATGTGTAGGAGTGGTAGAAAGTAGTGGAGGGGAATTATCTCACCTAATCACAAATTGCTTTGTTTTGAGAGCCACAGGGGTGTTTTAAAAGTTTTTTTTCTAGGCATTGGATCTTAAGAGTCTGGCTGCATTCGCCCAGTAGAACCTCATAAGAGTCTGGCTGCAGTCCCTGGGTAAAGCTGCACAAACTCGTATAAATATAGATAGACTGAAATAATAAAGACGTCGCCGGTACAGAAGGGGTTAACATGGTAATGTCTTTACTATCATGTTACAAATACTCAGACAGGTTGCAATATTTTTAAGACTTTCACAAAAATATATGCAATACCAGTTTTCTAAAAATATGTATGCATACCAATTGTGTTCCAATCCATGTGTGTTATGCTAAGCACAGTGGCTTTATCATAAATCAAGCTAGAACATTTTATAATATATCTCTACTGACGTGTTCTCTTATGTTTATAATAGTAAAGTGAAATCCACTATAAACCATTATAGCTTGATCACTTTCCATAAACAAATATTCTAATATTCTAATAGTTGCCAGAATATAATGAAAAGGACGTCACCGGTACAGAGTGGGTTAATAGATATACACAAATGTCTTCCAATATATTGTATATATGCAGGGGCAGCATCCATACCATCACCTTCCCTGGCAATTATATTCCTCTAACGGGAGGTTTGGTTTTCCTGGACCCCCTTCTCCCTCATGTTTAGCACCATTAGGTTAGCGATTTTAAAACATTTTGTGCCATATAGGCGGAATTTTTTGTTCTTGGCAAACGATAGCCAGCATGTATTCTAAAAGAAACCTACTTTTGGCTAGAAAATATTTCTACCGAAAAATTTACAAATTTATTTCGAGAGGGTCTTGGGGTCATTTTTAAAGCTTGGCTGGAGGTTTTGGGAGTAAACTAAAAATTATAAATACATTAATTTATACATAAACAAATACATCCAAATAACTACAGATCTGCCCTTAACCCTTATGACTGGTAATAAGATCCCCAACAGGTCGTTAGAACCGGAGAGCCGCAAGGTTTTAGAGGTCGTTTGGTCCAGGGGAAGTAGACGAGATGCTTTATAGATCACAGGCAATAACAGCTTGATGGTAGTTACGTGATTATGCCACGATAATGTCCTGGTAGTTAGCCTCTAAATTACTGCCACCATATTAGTTTGTTTCGTTTTGGGAGAATCTGGATAGTTTTCGTCAAGGATCTCTAGATACACTGGAACATCAAGAGTAGTTACAGTACTTTCTCGCATAGTTAATCACTAAACCCTTGAATTTCGGTATGATCTACTTAGTATATCAATGGATATATATATATATCTCTTCGCTCATACCTTTGTTAGAAACTCCACCTTGGATGATTCTGGTGCTATTCCTTTCTTTCCACCCCTCTCTCTCCTACTTATGCCTAATATCCTAATCTCTTCTAAAGATGTACTGTGCTTCCATGCTGACTCCCTGCCTAGGCAAACTCTGTCGTCTCTGTCTCTCCTCTAACGCCTTCCCTTCATGCTGGAAGTTTGCTCTCATTCAACCTGTCCCAAAGAAGGGTGACCGCTCTCAACCCTCCAACTATCGTCCAATTGCTCTCATCTCTTGTATCTCTAAAGTGTTTAAAACTATTCTTGCTTCCTAATTTCTTAAGCATTTCTCTTCTCATAATCTGCTCTCAGATCGCCAGTATGGCTTCCTTTTAAGGGTTGCTCTACTGGTGATCTTCTTTTATATCTTACTAACTCCTGGTCATCTTTGGTGAGACCTTTTCTATTGCAATAGACGTATCGAAGGCCTTCGGTAGAGTCTGGCACAAATATTTAATTTCTAAACTGCCCTCCTTCGGTTTCTATCCCTCCATCTGTACCTTTGTCTTTAATTTCCTTTCCGGCCGTTCCATAGCTGCGGTTGTGGACGGCCATCACTCACTTCTTGATTCTATCAACTCCGGTGTTCCTCAGGGCTATGTCCTATTTCTATTCTCTTTCTTATTTTCATAAATGATCTTCTCAACTGTACCTTCAGTTCCATCCATTCATACGCAGACGACTCTACCTTACACTACTCGATTAGTTTTCCAGAACGCCACAGCCAGTAATCCCTCAAAAACAAACGTAATGAAGCCATAAAACACTTGTCTTCTGATCTAACTAATATTTCCAATTGGGGCAGAGAAAACCTTGTTACCTTTTATGCTTCCAAAACCCAATTTCTCATCTATCTACCTGTACGGAACTCCCAGTGGACTATCCCTTATTCTTCAACAATACAAACATCAATCCTTCATCTTATCTCAATATTCTTGGTGTCTCTTTTTCTTCTGCTCTCACTTGGAAGGACCATATTACCAGTCTTGCTAAGGCAGCCTCACAGACGCTGGGTGTGCTCAACCACCTCAAGGGGTGCTTTACCCATGCACAGCTTCTTGCTCTGTACAGGGGTACAGTACATCCTTGTATTTAGTATTGTTCACATGTGTGGGTAGAATCCTCTCACACCGCACTTCTAGACAAAGTAGAAGGGAAGGCCTGTTGTATCTTTAATTCCCACCCACTCACCAACTCTCTCTCTTCACCACAATGTTGCATCTCTCTCGCTATTCTATCGCTACTACAATTATCAGTGCTCCTCAGAGCTCTCCCAATGTATACCACCTCCTCTACGTAGGGCACGTGGTACCCGTCTTGCAACACAGTTCCACCCCTACTCTCTTCTACCCAAGAGTGAAACGTTACTCTTAGTCTTTCTTCTATTCAACAGCTGAGCTCTGGAAATCTCTCCTAGAATCAGTGTTGCCCTCCTGCTATGACTTAAATTGTATCAAACTCCGTGTGTCTAGGCATTTTGGCTCGAACGTCCCTTGATTTTGGCCCTGTCACTCTTTCAACTATGGGGGAGGCACTCGCTACAGGCAGCTCTGCCTTTTATCTCCCTCACTCACACAGAACAAAACATTATATATATGAGATTGCTTCAGTCTCTTATGGTTTGTCAATTATTGGTGTATACTATGTTTATATGTTATTATGATTATGAGAATTGTCTGTTTGGTTTAAAAGGTATTTCATAGTTTTGTATATGTTTGGGGGTTTCATTCCAAGTTCGAGTTTGTGGTTCAAAGTTCGAGTTTGTGGTTGACGAGAGGTTGGATTGCTTTAGACTCTTAGTTTCCTGTCAGAGCTCATTCCTTCATTCGAAGCTTCAGGGTATTGAATAGATGTTTTGGGTTTCATGGTTGTAAAGGTCGACTAGAATAAGAGTCATAATGTGGTGGTGGTGATCTGCCAGGGGGGAGTGATAACCAAGCAGCAGTACAGGACGTTTAGGATCTACTTTACTCTTCACAACAACCAGTCTGTGGAAGGGAGGATGGTAGAGCACATTCCTGAGGCCTGTCGACAATTGTGGTGATGTAACTCTCCTATGGTGACCTGTCGGGCCATAAGGAGTGTATATGTGTGGCGATGCACCAACATTCGTAGCAGAGATGGTGGTAGAGCGCATCCCTTGGACTTGTCGATGTTTGTGACTATGGAGGTGTTCTATGGCGACCTGTTATGCTGGAGTAACGGGATCCTGATATTGTAGCTGACGGGTGACCAGTGGGGGCCATGGCTGTCTGTCTGTGTGGCGTTGTTACTGATGTTATGGTCTGCCCTGGCTTATGGGCTCTCACTAAGCAATTAGTGTGAGAAACATGTGTTGAACTGCGGATGGAATGTGTTTACAATTCGGATGTCTTTGTGTTATAAGGCTATTACAGTGATAATGAGGTGACCATAAAACTGTTCGTGAAACCTATTGAAGCCGTTTTGATGTGTCTTGTTGCATAAGTAAATAATGGAAGAATTAGAAATAATGTGCAACAATTCTAGTAAACCAATTATCTCGTGCAATGTTATATTCTATAATTTTCTTATTTGTAAATATGTCAATTAGTTTTGTTTTAATTAAAAGTTTAATTGTCTGCCAACTTTAATTAACAAAGTATTTAATGTTTGTCCTTTAAGAAACTTATGAAGGACATAATAAGAATAGTTTATTCTCATGAAAAGAGAAGGGGACGTAACAATATATATTGTCAAGGCAATGTATTTATTACGGTATTTTTTTGTTCTATTATATTATATCGTATCTTCATTATATGTAACCGACTGGGTGAGGCAACTGTACCGAGCAACCCTGTGTGTACGTATGTATGTAACCCTGTCAGTTCCTCGCCTAATATGGTAAGGTTCAAATTAGATTATATTCTTGGACTTTTATTGCTTCAATCATATAGTTTCATTCCTATTGTTTCACTATGTAAAGGTTCAAGGTTACGATTATTCATGGAGTTTCGTTCCTGCTTTATTTTAGTCTCGTTTTCTTTACCCGAACATTGGATTATAGTTATACAGTTTCTTTCGGGGTTTCAGTGCTTCAACTAATTATCTTCCCTATCTCATTCTGTATTTATGGGTCTTGTCAGAGGTAATGTAGGGGTTTGTGGGAGCTAGTCTTTTCACTCTACGTCCAGCCTCAGAATCAACGGGACTAAGGTAAAGGAGCTGAACACTCTTCATATTCTTTTGTTTCTTTTTATCTTTTCTTTCTACCACATTAGACGAATTTTAACTGATAGGGAGTAAATATTGTTGTAACTATAACAAGACAAATTTTCATTGGTTCTGTAAGGTAAAGATACTTTTTGTTTTTGTATTGCACTTCAGAACCTTAATATTCAGTTCCTGTTAGAAGTGTGTGATTTTCGTTTTATTTTACTTAGTTAATTACTCTTTAAGTTATCTGAGTTCTTTTCTCTGTCGAGAATAATAAATCTTTAAATTCTAGGAGGCTAATCTAAAGTTATTTATTTATTAAGCTGTATGTCAATTTTATATAGTTTATATATTGTTTTGTTTATTCTATTAAGGATCCTACACCAGCCGAGGGCCGGGTTGGTGAGGCGTCCATCATTCCCCTGCCAATGAGAGTCTGCCCAGGTCGTCCCCTTTGGAGCCGCCCAGTAGTGATGGTCTCTGGCGTGCTACCCTGCATTATCCCTCACTGAGACTGACTGTTTGTCTTCTTCCCGGCCAGCTCTTGTTATTAGATGTGGAGGAGTGAGGGCCGCGTAAGCTATACTGTATGTATGGGTGTCTTAAAGTGCTAAAGGGAGAGGTATTGGAGGGAGTAGTCGAATTAGGTTTTCACACATTTATTGTAATTACGGTGATTGAAGATATAGGGCATAAGAGTCCCAACATGACACAAGTATAATTATCTGGCAGTTTATTTGCCTGGGGTTCAGCTTAAGGTTACACGTAGCAAGGTCAAATATTAGCATTTAGGTAATTACTTTATTTTATATACCTGTACAAATCAGAACTAGGACAATAACTTAACTTGTACACAGAATTAGGCAATGAATATATAGGTTAAATAATCAAGAATGATGCTTGTGTGTGGTTAGAATGAACGGGGGTTTCTAGCTGGACTCGAAGAAGATACAAGGTAAGGCAGAGTTTAGCTATCTATGAGTAGGCAGTGGCTAGATGACTGAGTGGTCATTCCGGCATGTGACAATTGTGACGTTAACCACTCCGTTAGAACCGCATGGCTTGTCCTACAGTGACTCGCTAGGATCGCCAGGGCAGTGGATGGGGCTACAGTTTATGTATTAGAGTGTGCTTTATTTCATATGAAAGCTCGTGTCATGGGCAGTCCAGAAAGGCTCTTTGTTTTCACCCATGTCAAGGCTTTATATATTTAATTGTAAAGTATATGTTTTATCATTAACTAGTAATGATGGGATCTGGGAGAGAGAGAGAGAGTAGAACAGAGTGAGAGGGAGCGCGAAGTGTTTTCGTCCCGCTCGATGACGTCACGGCTGGCTGCTTCGTGGGGGTTGGTGGAGAGAGGTCCTTACCATGCTGCTAGCTCCCTTGCTAGTGGCTAGAGGACTTTTAACCGCTTTTTTCCCACGCGCCTCGAGCTAGTGCGAGTATATATACAGTTCCTCGCCACTCTCTCCCTCAGATCTGGTTTCTAGAACGCATCCATCTTTATCCCTTGCTACCTGTACCCGCTCCGCACCTGAGAATCTTTTCCTCTGCCTAACTCTCTCTTTTTTCATATCTTTCACCACCTTTTCTTAATTTTATACCCCCTCTGGTTAACTCTGCAAAATCAGCTTCATGCTGGCCAGTTGTATTGTCCGTTAAGGTCTGATATAACCCATGTATGTTAGTTGTTAAGATAAGTGGATCACGAAGCATTGGTTGGCATTTATATTGTTTAAGTACCGCGTCCTATAATTATTAGTGTTCTGCTGGATTAGATAATGCTAGACTAGGGGTCTGATATTATAAGGTATTGTTTCCTATGAGTGCTGGCTTTAGGAAAAAGCTGCACGACATACCTGAGAACTGGAGTTGATTGAGTAAATTCTAGTCTGTGTACCATTGAGAGTAGAGCATGAACGAATGAGGGTTTTTTGCCTATACCATTCTGCACTGTTCTAAGCTCGTTGTTTGTCTTTGAGGTACGCCAGGAGAACGCTTAATACTTCGGTATTAAGGTTTCTCAAGAGAGCTACCCTTCCTTATAACGTAATATTTGACGCACAGACTTGAGATTTGCACTAGGCTATGCGGCATGCCATGCGCACCAGTATCTCGTATCATTGACTCTAGCTAGACTTTATCAATCATAGTAGACATTAAGTATATTAAACCAAGTACTCTTTTTATGCATACCCATTTATTATTACACAAGCATTTCGCAGCCTAGTTTGATGTATGGAGACACAAACGACTTAGGCTCTTTTTGTTGATAGGAATACTGCATTGTCGTGGCGATTATTATTGTTGTAGTGTTTAGGATATTCTTGGCTCCGACGGCATTATATATTCTGCCTTTTTGTGTGCATAGCCTGCACGAGCATTGTTCCGCTGCCTGCCTTTTTGGGTTCCATTTCCGATACGAGCATCTTTATAGCATCTAACATTTAAAGAAGATTCCTTGTTAGTGTTGAAGGACTTTAGTGCACTTTCTTTCATGCAGGAGTGCCTGACATTTATTGATTAAAGTAACGTAAGCTGTAACTTCTCTCACCACCTTACTTTGCATACCATAACCAAGCACCTTTGGTTATAGGTAGTAATAGGCTGTTTTCACATAACATTAAGCCTAGAGTAGATGCACATTTATTGAGAGTTTGATAGCCTATTATTGCATATAGAACTCTGTAGAGTATTTTTGTTTTTGTTCACTGGGAATATACATCAGAGGTTGGAGCTAGCGCTTTCCGTTGTAGCATTTATGCCATTACTAGTCCAATGAATAAGAGCCCTGATATATTTGAACCCCAGTCGTAACAAATGGCGACCTTACCTAGGATTTGGTGAACCTACATTTATTAGCAGGGAACATTTGTTGTTTTGGAGAATATTTTGCGGGGATCAGCAAGAATAATTTTTTGTTCGCAACATAGTATAGCCCTTGAGTATTTCCGAGAATTTTTGTGTGTATATTGAGGTATAAGAGTTTGGGGTACTTCTTTTCTGAATATTGTGGTGAGAAATTTTTGTGAGCATCATGTCTTATACCGGATCAGAGGAGAATGGAGACACAGTACGTAATGTCGAAACTGAGGAACAGCAGTATGGTGATATGGTTAATCAGGTGAACTGTGAGGAGGATGCTAGGATATTTTTGCAATGGCCTGTTACTGCCGAGCGGTTGGAGGGTATGAATCGGTACGGTCTTCAATGCCTGGCCACAGCTATCGGTCATGCGGTTACTAGCAGCATGACCAGGGATAACTTGATAACGTGTGTACTGGGCAGGGTGACTGGTGAGCGAGATGGGTTGAGTGGTCAGAGCCCTTCGGCCATGCTTCCCCTACACTCGACTCCCAGCCATCCCAGTAGTTTGCTGACCCCGGGTACGCTTCCGCAGTTGGGTGGTGACTGGCAGGGGGGGTTGCCCCTGGGGGGACCACCGGTAATTTCAAACATTGTAGCACCTTCACCTCCTACAGGGTTAACTCCAGAATTATTGTATCGGCTCGAATTAGCTAAGATCGAAGAGAGAAAGGCTATCAGGGTATCTGAGCTTCAGCTTCAGCAGCAACAAAGGGCAGGTGAGCTTCAGCAGCAATTAGAATTAGCCAAGATAGAAGAGAGAGCCAAGATAGAAGAGAGAAAAACTATCACTGTAGTTTATTGATTAAGTTCTAGTTTCTTCCTAGTGCATTATAGTGTCACAGGTAGTCCAGAAATACTCTTTATTTTCATCTGTGACAATGCATTGTATTTTATTCCAGCCGTCATAGATTTAATGTATTTGATGACTCGTGGAAGTTGGAGAGTGTGAGTGAGTGAGAGAGAGAAACCAGAGCTGGGTGGTATTGGCGGACTGATATCGTGCAACTTGGTTAGTTACGTCATCTCTCGGGCGCCTGATTCGTCGCCGGGCTCCTCCCTCCTGCCCCGTCGGGAAGGGGTGCGCCTACACGCATGCACTTCCTTGTGACTTCCACGGGCAGAGCTCCTCGTAGTGCTGTAACGCTAACATCCCTTTGGAATCTATCAGCCCACCTCACCCCCCTATTGCGAACTTTCTCTACCACTGCTTACCTTCTTCTCTCTGTATATCCTACTATTAATTAACTGCCCTTCCCCTTGACGTTGATTTCATATATCCGTCACTGTATTATACAGCGAGCTCTCAGAGATATTATATGTAATTAGTTAGGCATTTTGGATCAGAGGGTTATCCATTTTGGCTTGGGGAGGTTTGACATACTCATCGTGTTGCCCCAACCTTATTTTCTTGGGTGTCTGCCAGGTCAGTCGATGCTAGACTGGGGAGAGGCTATCAGGTTACAGTTTCCTATGAGCATAGACTTCGTTGAGCCTATGCAAATGTACCGGATACCTGAGGAGGCCTAGGTCATTTTCTTGTCTGTGTACCATAGAGCCTAGCACTGTGTTGGCATGAGGGCGTTTGCCTAGTCCACCCAGCACTGTGCTAGCTCGTTAGCTTTTGACTTAGGAGGGTCGCCAGGAGAGAACCAGGTACACGAGACTTGGATCTCTCAAGAGAGCACCCCGTCATTTAATGTAACTAGGCGCACAGACTTGAGAACGACACTAGGCTACCGAGCAGGTGGCTCGGCCCAGGTAGCTTAGCCTACGACTCCCCTGCTAGACTTCGTCCACCTGGCATACCCCCGATTAGGGTTTATAATCTCATTGTGTATATGTGTGCAGCATTATTGCTCCTTATGTTTATAGTAAGTCGTGATTGTTGCTGAGAGACCCAACCAGAGCAGGCTTGTGCCTGGTGGGAGAAAGCACATCTTTTTGTGGTTAGAGTTTAGACTGCCGACTGTTTTATAATTACACCTGTGCCAGATAACACCGTATGTCCCTACACTATATATGATCCCACAGTAATAATAAACAGTTCAGAATCCGAGACGTACTTCTTAGTTGCATCTGACTTTTGCAGAAGATTCCTGCATGATGCTTTAGGACTTTCTTTGTTTCACTTTCTTTCAGACAGGAGTGACAGTTTACTGATTATTTAACCCGTACAGCCCCAGCGACGCGCCTGACGCGTCGGCGATGTATGTAACGCACAGCCCCAGAGACGCGCCTGGCGCGTCACCCTAATTGCGCCGACCGTGACCTCAGGTGTAGCCACTCAAGAGGGCTCAGATTTGTATGGGAACTGTGTACGTATCCCACGCAACCGTGCCGATGGTTGAAAACTCTCAAAGTCCACGTGCGTGTGCGCGAGCGCGCAATAACCTGTTTTTTTGGGATAATTGCCTTCAATTTTTTACTCTTGTAAAATCCATTTTCGGGGGCTCTGTAGGACCATTTTTTAAGCTTTTTGAGCGGTTTTTCGTGGTTTTTCCTTCATTCCTAACCCATTCGCTATTGTTTCTGGAATAAAACCATTTTTTGAAAACCGGCCGGGTTCTGGTGCGCAAACATTACAAAACTAGCCGGGGCTCCACGGGTTAACATAACGTTAATTATCCTTCTTCTAGTTTGCTATTAAATCGTTGCTGCGATTTAATTACGCTATCTATCTTTTTCCTTGTATACCTTAATAAAGTAATCGTATGTTGTATGAGTATAGGCTGCTTCAGTGATCATCAGCCTATAGTGTGCACCTTTCACCGAGTCATAGGATACCTCGTTGTCCAGGCACGTCTCAGGGCGGTATAGATGTTTTGTTCTCCAGTGGTTAAGGCAGGGGATGGAACTAGTGTTACCGTTGTTGCATTTAGCCTTATCTAGTCCAATGATGAAGAGCCTTGTGTCTTGTAGAACCTGGATCGTAACAAATGGCGACCTTGCTTAGGATTTTGTGAACTTAAGAAATACTGTGGGAGTATAGTGGTATTTTTTTTTATTGAGGAATACAGTGGACACAGATTTTGTTTTTGGCAAGCAGTATAACACATAAAGAGGCTTCAGATAACTTTAAGTGAATAGGTGCTTGCATAAGAGATTATAGATACTTTTTTTTTTTTATAAACCTGCACACTTCTCAGTATACACCATGTCTAGCAACAGCTCAGTTAACGGTGATAATCAGACAGTACAGCCTACGGGTGTTGAGCAGCAGCAGGAATTTAATGATGGCATCAGAGTTATTAATTGTGAGGCTGATTCGAGGAAGTTTGTGGAGATACCAGTAACAGCGAGTCGGTTGGAGGGGATTGATTGTTATGGTCTGCGTTGTTTGGCCACGGTCCTGGGGCGTGTCGGCTTTGGCAGCATGTCTAAGAGTGACCTGGTGGCTTGTGTGTTGGGTGGTGGCAGGGGGTTGCAGGGTGGAGTGGGGGCTTGGGAGCCTTTATCCAAGCCTCCCTTCCACTCTACTCCTATCGCGCCCCCTAAGTTACCAGACCTTGGCACGCTTCCGCAATCTGATAGTCGCTGGCAGCATGGTTTGCCCGTGGGTGAGCCACTGGTTGGGTCTCCTATAATTGCTCCTCCCCCTCAGGGTTTGACTGGGGATATGTTGTTACAACTGGAGTTGGCTAAGATCCAGCGTGAAGTTGAGATGGCTAAGATTCAGGCTGAGATGGCTAAGATTCAGGCTGAGGAGAGGGCAGCATGCCGTGAGGCAGAGTTGCAGGTCGAAGCAACTAGGTACTGTGCTGAGATGGATGTTGAGAAATCTAGGGTGGAGACATCAGGGCGGCATCTCGGTTCTGGGAATCGTGGGTCTGAGTCTTTATCGCACTTGCTTAAATTAGTCCCTGTGTTCGATGTGTCTGGTGTGACTGAGTTTTTTGCACGGTTTGAGAAGAAGTGTCGGGAGCATGAGTGGCCGGAGATTAAGTGGGCAGCCCTTGTATCATCAAAGATTGTTGGGAAAGGTCTCAAGGCATATGACTCGCTGTCATTGGAGGACTGTACTAACTATGTGGTGTTAAAGGAGGCTGTGCTCCGGGCCTATGAGTTGCAACCAGAAACCTACAGGTTGAAATTTCGGGGCGTTGTAAAGAGCAAGGAGAGCTCTTTCCTTGAACATGCCCGGGAACTGACTGACACACTATGGGGAACTGGCTCCGGTCTGGGAATGCAACAACAGTTGATCAGGTTAAGCAGTTATTTTTGTTGGAGCAGTTCTTCCGGTGCACAGGCAGCGACCTGACATTAAACCTGAAGGAAAAATGCCCTAAGACCATAGAGGAGGCAGCTAAGCTTGCTGACCTCCGGCTTTCTTTGATTCGTGGGTGCGGGTCTGCTCATCGTAGTGAGACAGGTAACAAGGGGCGTAACACTCCACCCCCCAAAGTCAATGAAGCACAAAATAACACTGTAAAAAGTAAGAGCAATGATACCCATTATAACTACAAACACAAAACTGTCCCGTTTTCAAAAGGGCAGGGCCCTTCCCCACCACCTAAAGGGGGGAAGTCTAGTGGTGAAGTGAAATGTTTTAAATGTCAGAAGGTGGGTCACTTTGCACGTACATGTCCGAGTAATATTCCTGCTAAGCCTGTGTCTTTGGTTCGCAACATGGGGGTGTCTCTGAGCTCTTCTGCGTCTGCCCGGGGTAGGTCGTCAGTTGCGGGGACACAGCCTGTGAAGAAGGGTTTGGAGGGCTCGACACCTGTCCAAGACACTTTTTGCAGCCATCGAGGGCGCGGGCTTGTGAGCTGGGGGAATACTAAACATCAGGTCAAATTGTTGCGTGACACTGGGGCATCACAGACACTTCTTAAAAAATTTCACAGGCAAACCTATAAACGCGGCTCGGGTTGTTGTGGTACAGGGGATCAATGCTACCAGGTCATACCCGTTGATTAGGTTGGAGCTGGAGGTGGATGGTGTGTATCGTGAACTTGATGTTGGGATCGTAGAGAGCTTGCCAGTTGAGGGCGTCGACCTCCTGCAGGGCAACGACTTTGCGGTGCTCACTTCGGAGGTTCCACCCCTAGTTGTTGCCGAGAAGGCGGCCGACGTTAATAGGGAGAATCGGGAGTGGGTCGAGAGGTGTCAGCTTAAACAGATGGCCTGTGCAGTCACCCGTTCTCGCATGTCAGTTCAGTCACAACCATTGTCTCAGTCTTCAGATCAGCGGAGGAAAGGTCCGAGGAAAGTAGCTGAAGGTGGATTTCATGGTGTTGATTCCGCGGATCTTCTGGGGGACTCAGTATTGGCACCATTATTATTGTCTGGTGTGGACTCTGAGCCTGTATCACTGGGTGAACAGGCAGGGCCAGTGAAGACTCCACGGCAAAGCCGTTTTGTAGCCAGGCAAGATCGGGTCTCTAAGTCTAGTATTGGTGAGGGTAACAAAGTGCTCCGGGAGCAGCTTGATGCGTTGACACCCTTCAGATATCAGTAGACTTCAGATTGATGACCCTGAGCTCCAAAGTTACAGTCATGGCGCAATGGACCTCGAAGAAGATGGGGATGCTAAGCCGGGGGATTTCTTCCGTTACGAGAGAATTTTGTACAGACGGTATCTAGACCCCAAATCGAAGTGGGAGGGTGGTGTGAGGGTAGTAGACCAGCTGGTTGTGCCGAGTGGGTGTCGTGAAAACCTACTGCGGTTGGCTCATGATGTGCCAGTGGCAGGACACCTGGGGGTCAGTAAGACGGTAGCGGCGTTGGGTAGATTGTTCTGGTGGCCAGGGATGAGGGCAGATGTTGGTGCATGGGTTGCAGGGTGTGTAACGTGCCAGACTGTAGGAAAGCCCAACCAGGTGATACCCGAGGCTCTGTTGTACCCCATTCCTGTCATTGGGCCGCCTTTTAGTAAGATAGTTGTGGACATGGTTGGCCCTCTACCACCTACTAGTGCTGGGAATAAATTCTTATTGACTATAATGGATGTTGCTACGAGATACCCGGATGCATACCCCCATGCGTAATGGCTCCGCTAAGACTGTGGTCAAGAACTTGATGCTTTACTGTTCAAGATACGGGTACCCGCGAGAAGTGCAGTCAGACCCGGGGTCAAATTTCACTTCGAACCTATTCCAACAAACTCTCCAGCAGCATGGCATATGCTCTGTCGTTTCATCTGCCTCTCACCCCGAGAGTCCGGGGGCACTTGAGAGGTGGCACTCTACCCTCAAGAGTATGCTTAAATGTTACTGCTTGGAGAATGGCAAGGAGTGGGATCTGGGGCTGCCTTATGTGTTGTTCGCGGCGAGAGAGGTACCTGGTGAGAGTTTGGGTTTCAGCCCCAACCAGCTTGTTTTTGGCCATAACGTCAGGGGTCCACTGTCAATGGTGAAAGAGATATGGGAAGGTCTTCAGAAACCATGCTCAGTGTTGAAGTACGTTCTCGAGAGTCGTGAAAGGATGGTAAATTGTATGAAGTCGGCAGGAACGAATTTGGTAGACTCTCAGGCGAAAATGAAGGACCGTTACGATGTGAAGACGAAGCTCCGGGAGTTTGGGGTGGGGAAGGAGGTTATGTTGTTGCGGACTCTGCCAGGTCATCCACTGTCAGCAAAGTATACGGGTCCTTATTTTGTCACTAAGAAGCTGTCGGACCTAGATTATCTTGTTGCAACCCTTGACCGGTGTAAGAAACATCAATTATGCCATGTGAACTTGATGAAGGAGTTTGTGAGGCGACCCTCAGAGCCTCTCACTGTCCCCGTGTTGGTCTGCAGCGGCCAAGGTGGAGAAGGAGGGGGGGATAGTCATGCTCTGGGGGAAGATAGCTGGGATTGCCATGTTTCTGCGGAACAGTGGGCGGGAAATTGTGTTCAGGTGGCAGAGCAGGCTATTGAGTACCTGCCTGAGCAATAGCGTGCAGCCGTGCCTGTTCCAGTCATACCCCGCTGTTTTCGCGGAGCACCCAGGCCTCACACCTCACACGGTGCATGATGTTGATGTGGGAGACAACCCGCCCTTCAAGTCAGTGCCTTATCGTGTGCCTCCTATCAAATTGCCAGCCCTCCGGGAGGAGCTGAGGTATATGATCGAGAGAAGGCTGATTAAGGAAGGGCCGGTGCGATGGACCTCCCCGGTATCTCTGCAGCCTAAGCCAGACGGGAAGGTGCGTTTCTGTATAGACTTTCGCAGACTTAATGGCTTGACCGCCACCAATCCTTACCCCCTTCCTCGCGTCGATGACAGTGTTGACAAAATCGGGAATGCCACATACCTCACCAAGGTCGACCTGGTGAAGGATTATTGGCAGGTGCCCCTGTCTGCACGAGCGAAGGAGGTATGCGGCTTTTGTGTGGACGGCAAGAAATATATGTGTAATGTCATGCCTTATGGGTTGAAAAACGCACCTGCTACCTTCCAAAGTCTGATGAATGATATTGTTAGTGACATTCCCAATTGTACTGTATATCTCCATGATGTCATTGTCTATGATACTGATTTTGGTAGTCACTGCGAGCATCTTAATATCTTGTTTCGGAAGCTGTGTGAAGCTGTGTTGATCGTGAACCTGAGGAAATGCGACTTTGTGCAGGCAACTGTGCAGTATCTTGGCTTTGTTGTAGGTTTGGGACGGGTGTCCCCCCCCCCCCCCCCCCAGAGCAAGATACTGGCCATCAATCGGTTTCCCAGGCCAACCACCAAGCATCGGATCAGGCGCTTTCTAGGCATGATAGGCTACTACAGACGCTTTATACAAGGGTATTCGACTGTTCTTGCTCCCCTGACTGACCTTTTGGCAAAAACGGTGAAGTTTCGGTGGTCGCCTGAGTGTGAAACGGCGTTTGGGTTAGTGAAGCACTTACTATGCACCCATCCTATTCTCAGGGCGCCGGACTTTACAAGGAGTTTTCAGCTGGCGACAGACGCCAGTGGTGTTGGGGCCGGTGCAGTCCTCTTGCAAACGGACGACGAGGGTCTGGAGCACCCCGTCAGCTTTTACTCTAAAAAGTTCAACTCCGCTCAGAGGAACTATTCTACCATCGAGAAAGAGTTGTTGGCGATTGTGCTTGCTTTGAAGCACTTTGAGGTGTATGTTCCAACCTTCGGCCCGGTCATGGTCATTTACACAAATCACCACCCTCTAAAGTTCCTCAACCAGTTCCACAACCGGAACATGCGGCTGACACGGTGGTCACTTATGCTCCATGAATACAATCTTGATATCAGGCATATTGCTGTTTGTGATAACGTTATAGCTGACTGTCTTTCGAGGGTGGAGGACAAGGGGTAGATGGCCACAGGTTGTGTGGGTTGCGTGAAGGAAAATAGGCTACATATATTTAAAGCCGAACAAAAACAACAATAAAATTTAAAATCAACATAAAAAACTCTTTCTGTTATAGTAAATTTAAGTATGTTTTGTTTCAGCTGAAGCACTAGCTATTAGTGGGCTGAGCTTCGTAGAACTCGCTTTCGGAGCGTAACAATTTTAAGTTTTGCTATTGTGTTGAGGAGGTAAATATGTAAGTTTGTTTCATTTTATAAGTATGTTTCTTTTGTGAAACCTATATGCTGTATTATTGTGCTGGGGTGGGGAGGTTAGGTGACGTGTGCCGGCACTCGCCGATTTCAGATATCAGAACTTGCCTAATGTTAAGTGTCTAATATCTTGGGGGGGTGCACGTCAGCTCCCCAGCGACCACGAGGGGGCAGCGGTTGGCTCCCCATCCTCTTCTCCCCTCTCCCCAGGCAGTGTTATGGGCTGTAGTTTATTGATTAAGTTCTAGTTTCTTCCTAGTGCATCATAGTGTCACAGGTAGTCCAGAAATACTCTTTATTTTCACCTGTGACAATGCATTGTATTTTATTCCAGCCATCATAAATTTAATGTATTAGATGACTCGTGGAAGTTGGAGAATGTGAGTTAGTGAGAGAGAGAGAGAGAGAGAGAGAGAGAGAGAGAGAGAGAGAAACCAGAGCTGGGTGGTATTGGCAGACTGATATCGTGCAACTTGGTTAGTTACGTCATCTCTCGGGCGCCTGATTCGTCGCCGGGCTCCTCCCTCCTGCCCCGTCACCGCTTTCCTGCCGCGTCGGGAATGGGTGCGCCTACACGCATGCACTCCCTTGTGACTTCCACGGGCAGAGCTCCTCGTAGTGCTGTAATGCTAACATCCCTTTGCAATCTATCAGCCCACCTCACCCCCCTATTGCGAACTTTCTCTACCACTGCTTACCTTCTTCTCTCTGTATATCCTACTATTAATTAACTGCCCTTCCACTTGACGTTGATTTCATATATCCGTCACTGTATTATACAGCGAGCTCTCAAAGATATTATATGTAATTAGTTAGGCATTTTGGATCAGAGGGTTATCCATTTTGGCTTGGGGAGGTTTGACATACTCATCGTGTTGCCCCAACCTTATTTTCTTGGGTGTCTGCCAGGTCAGTCGATGCTAGACTGGGGAGAGGCTATCAGGTTACAGTTTCCTATGAGCATAGACTTCGTTGAGCCTATGCAACTGCACCGGATACCTGCGGAGGCCTAGGTCATTTTCTTGTCTGTGTACCTTAGAGCCTAGCACTGTGTTGGCGTGAGGGCGTTTGCCTAGTCCACCCAGCACTGTGCTAGCTCGTTAGCTTTTGACTTAGGAGGGTCGCCAGGAGAGAACCAGGTACACGAGACCTGGATCTCTCAAGAGAGCACCCCGTCATTTAATGTAACTAGGCGCACAGACTTGAGAACGACACTAGGCTACCGAGCAGGTGGCTCGGCCCAGGTAGCTTAGCCTACGACTCCCCTGCTAGACTTCGTCCACCTGGCATACCCCCGATTAGGGTTTATAATCTCATTGTGTATATGTGTGCAGCATTATTGCTCCTTATGTTCATAGTAAGTCGCGATTGTTGCTGAGAGACCCAACCAGATCAGGCTTGGGCCTGGTGGGAGAAAGCACATCTTTTTGTGGTTAGAGTTTCGACTGCCGACTGTTTTGTAATTACACCTGTGCCAGATAACACCGTATGCCCCTACACTATATATGTTCCCACAGTAATAATACACAGTTCAGAATCAGAGATGTACTTCTTAGTTGCATCTGACTTTTGCAGAAGATTCCTGCATGATGCTTTAGGACTTTCTTTGTTTCACTTTCTTTCAGACAGGAGTGACAGTTTTCTGATTATTTAACGTAACGTTAATTATCCTTCTTCTAGTTTGCTATTAAATCGTTGCTGCGATTTAATTACGCTATCTATCTTTTTCCTTGTATACCTTAATAAAGTAATCGTATGTTGTATGAGTATAGGCTGCTTCAGTGATCATCAGCCTATAGTGTGCACCTTTTACCGAGTCATAGGATACCTCGTTGTCCAGGCACGACTCAGGGCGGTATAGGTGTTTTGTTCTCCAGTGGTTAAGGCAGGGGTTGGAACTTGTGTTACCGTTGTTGCATTTAGCCTTATCTAGTCCAATGATGAAGAGCCCTGTGTCTTGTAGAACCTGGATCGTAACACCTTGTTGATCCGGTGTTGGGGGGAGGGAGGATAACAATGGTAGGGTCTTCAGTATTTGTTTACGTATCCCCTCCCACGTCCACTCTACTGGTGATGCTCCTTTCTGGTTGGCGGGGTTGACCTAGCCGTTGGCCAACCCTGGGTCGGCTGGTGATGGTGACGTCACTCCTGTAGATATGGGGCCATGTGACCGCCCGCTGGTACTCCAAGAAGTAGGTGTCGGTGGGGGGTTGGTATACCTGTCTTCGGGGTAACTTTTCTATGTTTCTCCCGTTCCACTTGAGTGAGAACGGTTGAAGGATGGGCTTCGTTATTATGCGGCCTCACTGGTCGACGATGCCTCTGGTGATTCTGGTGCCGTTTGGGGTTGGAATTGGGTTGAGCCTGTCGTCTGTGCCCCTGATTATAGGTGTGTGTCCGGTTCTGTTGTGGAAGTCGGCTGGGGTTGCCCTAGTATTTCCCAAGGTCTGCGGGTGGCTGGTTACCCTGGGCGGCTTCATTTTCCCTCGGTATAACATATATATAAATATATATATATATATATGTTTATAGTATATACCAGGATATATAATCTTAGCCACTCGAGAACTCAGTCGGTTATTAATCGAATATCATTAAATTTAATTATTTATTCAGTTCTCTCATTGGCCATCCGTGGCAATTGAATACATGAAAATAGAAAAAAGGCCAGATGTTACCTTACTAGAATGATGGTAACATTTCCAATAATTAAAAAGGTCCACACTATTAGTTTGCTATGCTATGTAACCGAGTACAATATTCGGATTAATAGTACAATAGATATATATGTATAATGTCCATTATTATTGAGACCACATACTGTCTGCTAGCACTGACTTCGTTATTAAAAGACATCAACGCTTTCAGATATTGTATAGTTAACCCTTCCAACCCTAGTGTCGAGACGTGTTCGACGGCTATGTATGTAATGCTCAACCCCAGCGTCGATACCATATCGATGGCTATTCTTCCCCTTATTTACGCCTGTTATAGGGGTAAACAAGGAAACCCAGATGACCTCAGTGAGTGTTTTTATATATGTATTCCTTCATTACTAACCTATACCATGTCTTTTCAGGTAAAACAAACTAAATCGAAATGTTCATTGGTTCTGCGTGTCAATCAATAATAAAATAGCTGGGGCTTAATGGGTTAACCACAAAATATCCTAGATAACCAGAGCATTCATTTACATTAGCTAATATAAATACAAAATGAAGCTAGACAGTAATCTACGCACCTTGTTTTGGATAGCCATAGTCTTGTTATCGAACATTTACCCAAACTTATTCGAACAACAATGGGCAAAATAGTAATTCCTATGCTAACAATAAGTGTCATATAAGGGCAAATATAATGAAATTGCATAGATTTATGAGACAGGTTTTGATGTACAGTTGCCTTTATATGTTCAGTTACTCTCCGTGATCTAATACATGGAAATATAATGCTCATTATTGAATTACGAGTGTAGTTTCTTATGCAGTGGTTAACTCATTTGACTATTCAACTGATAACTAAATTTTATTACACTTGCATTTCATTGATACTTATTATAATTTAATACAAAACATTACCATGAGAAACAGGTTATGTGGGCAACGGTACATAAGATGATTTCGTTGAACGCAGGATGGTCGTCTTGGAAGTTAACAGATCTCAAAGTAATCCAGTTAACACTATTACTTCCACCAATCCGTCCTTCGCTAAATAAATCGTGTATTGATGGCCAAAATAATTATAATTAACGGAAACTATCAGCTAATCCCGAAAGGATTAAATAGTTTAATTGTTTTCAGTAATGCAGGAGAAAATTTAGAGTATTTCATTAACGCTTAATTGTAATACTATAGTCCGTTCATTCTAGGTTGGGAAGAAATCGTAACCTCTAACCCCTGTAACTCAAAAAGGGCTAAAGCAAATTAGCTACCAATGTCCACACCTATTCCCTAGCCAAGCATTCCTATTTGGTAGAAATATTAACTCTTATTACATTAGTCCTTTTTGAGTTAGGAGAGGTTAGAGGTTACGATTAATGCCCAACCTAGAATGAACGGACTATATCCCGAGGACCAAGACCGCCCACCTGAGTGAGTCTGGTTGTTATCCAGGTACAGTAGGGCAATCAACGGGGCTCAACGTTAATCAATATAACCTAGTTCAGCTCCGGGGATGCTGTATACCTCGCACAATATTCTGTCTACTTCCCTCGCATTTATTCAGCTCAGGACAAGTGTATTATTAGTAAACCATGAATAGCAACTTAACCAGATAACCAATTCAACCAATACATCTTAATCAGTGTTTAAGTCGGCTAATTGAGCTAATACACTGGTCACGATCAATTATATGCATACTACTTGTGGACATCGGATGAAATTAAAAGAAAAAAGAAGACTGAGAATCTCGATACTATAGACAAATTCTTCATCAGTGCACGAACAAATTGCCAAGGATGGTGTTTGAGATCAATATTTAGAACGCATTCAACCGGAGGCCAAATATTCATCTAAAAAAGGATGAAGGAATAAAGGAGTCATAAACAGTTAAATATTTGAAGTGAATATTGAGTAGGCTACTCCGTACACTACAATGGATTGTTCAGTGACCATTATATCATTCTGCTGGGGTCTGATTGTACCAAATGTACCAAACTAACCCAATAGTGGATGACATTTGTTTTTTGTGTTTTCTCTTGTCACCCACTTACAAACAATTTAGGAGGAGGTAGTTGATTTTTTTCTGGGCCCCCTTCTCCCTCATGTTTAGCCCCATTATAATTGAGATTTTAAGATGTTCACAACATTAGTTTGTTGAATTTAAGACCTTCCGTCCTATTTCTTTATCAATATCAAAACCTTCCGTGTCATTTAGCTATCGATTTTGTCCTGGCGAGCGAAAGTGAGCCTGTAAATTAGGAAAAACAAGCCTTCGGCCGGGACATTTTTCTACCGATAACTTTACAAATGTATTTCGAAGGGTGATCTTCGGGATGATTTATAGGGCTTGAAGTAGGTCTAGGGAGGAAAGTAAAACAATATATATATATATATATACACACTAATAAATAAACCATACCCACTGAATTTACTTGCAAGGCTGGGCATCGTACAAGGAACCGCAAGATCATCGTATAATATGTAACTCTAGGTAGCATGCGCGGTCTCTCTCTCTCCACACACACACACACATATATATATATATATATATATATATATATATATATAAAACATGAAAAATATTGATTCTTGTGGTAAAAATATATGCGAATATGCTTCCACACTAAAGGTGTGTAGAAAAGGGTAGGTTCACAGCACAAAGTTTAAAACAATTTAGTGCTAAAATTAAATTGCATCTAAAATATATTGCATGCACAAAATAAGTGTTTAAAAAGTATGTCCGAGTATCTTATTAGAAGGCTCGGACTGTTGTGTACATATTAAAATAATGTTTATGTAAAGTGTTTATTTACATAAACATTATTTTAATATGTACACCACAGTCCGAGCCTTCTAATAAGATACTCGGACATACTTTTTAAACCCTTATTTTGTGCATGCAATATATTTTAGATGCAATTTAATTTTAGCACTAAAAATGTTTAAACTTTGTGCAGTGAAGCTACCCTTTTCTAGACACCTTTAGTGTGGAAGCATATTCGCATATATATATATATATATATATATATATTATATATATATAGAGAATAAATAAGATGACGAGAGCAAACATCAACTCCATTTTCATTGTGTAGTGATTAAGCTATTGACAATTTTTCGAACATTCCTCTGTTCATCATCAGGTGAAACACCAATCACCTGATGATGAACAGAGAAGTGTTCGAAATATTGTCACAAGCTTAATCTCTAACCAATTAAAATGGAATTGACTATTGCTCTCGTCATCTTATTTATTCTCAAGATCCGGTACCCTAGCGGCCAACCTACTACTGATATATATATATATATATATATTATAGTGTAAATATTTCTACAATCAATCTATTGAATGCTACAGTAATATATAAGCATTGGTGTATCCTACCCAACACACTGGATGTGTAAAAATTAGTGGATTTGAATTTTGAAACATATTTGGCGATATAATCGATTTCGGTAGTGTAGTACTATAAGAGAGAGAGAGAGAGAGAGAGTTATATGTTACGGAGTACTGTGTCTGTAAACAATGAATCGACTGCAAATGAAATTCTTTTCCATTTTACACTAAATATTATGTTGGTGGGTTGGGTGGGGATGGCATGGGCGGAGTTGAGGTTGGAGTTGGGTGGTCGGGTGGGGTGGGGTAATGGTGGCTGATAATTAATTGTTGCCATAATTCTCCATCGTGACTGATCCCATTTCTCAACGTCTTTTTAATATTTGTTCCAGCCAGTAATTACCTGATATACGGCCATGCTAACAAATTTTTTTTTTTTTTTTTTTAAAGAGACAATGAACGGAGGAAGGAAAAACACAGATAAAACAAAAAAGTCCATGTGCCTAAAGGCATCCTCCATTCATAAAATGTTTGTAACAACTGGATTTAAACTTTTGTAGATTGTAAGTTTGTGGAAAGCAACTCGAGGGAAGTGAATTCCAAAGAGTAGTAGTTCTAGGGATAAATGAATTTTGATAAGCAGAAGTTCTGCATTGTGGACGCTCTCAGCTGCCCTAGTTCTACGGGGAAAGATGTGGAGAGGCAATTTCCTCGTAACAATTGCTGTGAAAATATCTGTAGAATAATGCAAGGATGCAACGTTTCTTCGTATGGATAATGTAGGAAGGTCCTGTGTGATTGCAGGGTTATTGATTAATCTAATAGCTTTATTTTGAATTTTGTCCAACTGCCTCAATGCAACCACTCCACTTCCACTCCACAGAGGTGAACAGTAATCCATCTGAGAACGCACATGACTTTTATATATTACGGCCAACTGCTCGTCAGTGAAGAATTCTCGAACTCTGTACAGGAGTCCCAGTTTTTTAGAGGCATTCTTAGCAATTCTTCTAACATAAGGTGTCCAGCTCAAGTTAGTAGTTAATGTTACACCGAGAATGTCAATACTAGGGGAAGTGGAAATATTTACAAAATTAAAAAATATATGGGAGTCGGTGAGATTCTGTCGGTTAGAAAATTGAATGTACTTGGTTTTCTGTGCATTAAAGGAAACTAGATTTTGTTGTCCCCATTCATTAATTCTAGAAAGGTCCTGGTTCAGAGAAATTGCAGTGTTTATTTTTGAATTTATAAGATCGGGTTGGGTGAAAGAATTGGTAAATGTGAAGGAACTGTGGAGTGTTGAGTCATCTGCGTAGGAATGTATTGGATTATGAGTGGTAGATATGAATGAGGAACAGAGTTGGGGCCAAAACTGATCCCTGGGGAACACCAGCATTTATTGAGTGAAATTGAGAATAAAGGCCATCTACG
The DNA here is from genome assembly GCA_032716605.1 of Paralithodes platypus. Classification (NCBI taxonomy): domain Eukaryota; kingdom Metazoa; phylum Arthropoda; class Malacostraca; order Decapoda; family Lithodidae; genus Paralithodes; species Paralithodes platypus. Next base: position 24,011,477 of record CM064512.1, read on the forward strand.
ATTACACATATTTTTCTGTTATGAAGATAAGAAAAATTAGTGGAACAAATGATGCAAGGCCGTAGTGTGACATCTTCGACAATAAGGATTGATGCCAGACTCTATCAAATGCCTTTGATATATCCAGTGCTATTGTATGTGTTTCATCATGTTGGTCTGTAGCTTGGTTGATTTGATGCGTAAGAAGGCAAAGAATGTCTGCAGTTGATCGACATCGTCTAAACCCATATTGCCTATCACTGATTAATTAATTATTCTCAAGATGCTTAATTATGTGATTATTTATTATAATTTCAAAGACTTTACCAAGAGTGGAAGTTATAGCTATTGGTCTGTAGTTTGATGGATCTGAAATGGCACCTTTTTTAGGAACTCGATGGATGTTTGCTTCTTTCCAGGGTACTGGGAAGCATGAGGTATGAGTACCCAGACGGAACATTTTTGCCAATACAGGAGCGAGCACCAAGGAGCAATTCTTAAGTACTATTGGAGGAATTTCATCTGGACCAGGAGCCTTATCTACTGAGAGATTCTGCAAAATAGTTTTGACATGTCTGGTGCGGATCTTAAGTGAGGGAATTTCAGGTGAATTAAAATTAAGTACAGGGACATCTTGATTTATTTCATCTAAGGTTGAGTTGGTGGAGAAAATATCCGCTTTACCTCGTGGGTCACTTACAAGATTGCCAGTCGGAGATTTTAATGGTGGAATGGATGAAGCAGTAGTGAAGGTGGATTTGAATGAGTTAAGAGTAGACCAAAATATTTTGTTATTATTTGGATTATTTAGAAGTTTATTTGCCTGCTTGTGGAGAAAGTTTGATTTAGTTAGGTTTAATACAGTTTTGGCATGATTTCTGATTATTCTAAAGTAATTAAAGGCTTCATGTGTTTTTGATCTTGTGTATGCATTGTAGGCTATTGCTTTTTGTTCAGTTACTCTAGCACAATTATGGTCAAACCATTTAGGTGAATTAGATCGTTTACTGTACTTTTGATGAGGAATACAAGTTTCAATTCCAATTTTTACAAAATCTTGTATGTGGCTCAAGGTGGTGTGTGCATCATTAGAAATGAAAGAGGTCCAGGGAATATCAATAAAGAAACCTTGAAGACCCTCCCAGTCTGCCCTATCGTAATGCCATTTAGTCACCAAAACAGGTTCAGAGTGGGAAGGTGTGGTAGGTGATAGACAGGTGGCCTGTATCAGACGGTGATCAGAAGATCCAAGCGGGGACCTCACTGTAACATCATAATTTTCTGAATTGGTTGTTAAAAATAAGTCCAGTAGGTGGGAATTATGATTAGGATTATCTGGTACACGGGTGGGTTGGTTGACTAGTTGAGTGAGATTAAATGAGTCTGCAAATAGCTCACATTCAAGACCAGCATCATCAGTCCTGGCTGAATGAGTGAGCCATTCAACATTATGGACATTAAAATCACCCAACACAGTGATTTCAGAAGAAGCATTTAAGTTGAGGATACTGAGTTGTGAGGACAGAGAATCAAAAAGACTTTGCTCTGGAGGAGTATCTGGGGAACGGTAGATGCAACATATGTATTTAAATTTACCAGCAGAAATTAATTTGTATATAGAATAATCAAAATAGGGACAATTGAAACTAGTAACCTCCTCCAGGGCAATTTCAGATTTTGCGAAGCAACATACACCTCCTTTAGGTCTGATATTTTGGAGCAGTTGATAACCTGGAAAATTAAATGTATACGTGTCAGATGTGGATGTTACTTGAGTCTCTGTCAAAAAAAGGAGAGTAGGGGATTCTGCTTGAAGAAATTTATGTACAGCATTGATGTTAGAGTGAAGTCCCCTTATATTGCTAAAGAAAAAGCTGCACCGACGAGCAGCGTTGGGACGTTGCAATGCTCTTGACACAGTCGCATGATGACGACCGGGAGGGCCCTGTGTCAATGACCCAACCCTGTCGGGGGTGGATATCCGAGGGACCACCAGGTTTGGTCTTAACAATTGTACAGCCATATTTATTTGGTAAAGGTGTATGGTGTTACATGTATGATATGTAGTGGGAAAAGTAGTGTTTTATGGATAGAGCATAGCGATGTAGGGCAATGTCGTGAAGCTGGATGTGTATGTTATATAAAGAGGGTTTTCCTGATACCCCTGATGTGTGAGGCAGAAAGATATGTATCCAGCTACCAAGGCCTGGGAGAGAAAATGGAATTCAGGCTATTCCCTGAGTCTCCCGAAACCTTGGCGGTAGTACTTCCCTGGGCGGGGCTGCCTACCCCTACTACCTACAGTAACGCATCTAGTGAAATATATGTGCCTCGGGATTAAAAGTCCATAGTTTGCAACCAACTTGTGGTAGTTTATATAGTAAGGTTTATTTCACCTGGGACATGGGCTGTGAGGAAGTAACGTTTTCTTCTTACAAGTGGATTCATTGTTGAAGGTCAAACATACAACTGTATGACTTTTCAATAAGACTAATGATTAACATGACCAACATCCATTAACCTGTTATAACGGTCTAATACAACCAGGCTACACATTATGTGTAACTCTTTGTTTTGAACTCAACTAGGCATGCTAAACTACAAATATATATCTAAAGAAGGACCAAAGTAATCGATCTAATACGGTTACCATTAATATTTGGGAAAGAGCCAGCCAGGGGATAGATGTAGGAATGTACAGTTCATTTAATGGTGTCCTTGTTGAGTTATAGAAGATAAAGGTTAATATTACTTCCCTACTTATATGAATAAAGCATAGTGTGATGTAAGTTAGCCTGAATAAATATACATATGTGGCCCTAAAAGATCACGATGCAGAAAATACAACATGATATAATATTAAAAAATCGAATCACAGGTTTATAATCATTAACCCTTTCAATCCAGTGACGTATATTAAATAGTATTACCAACCGACCGTCTTATTTAATGTTGTATTATATTTTATTGATATGTATTCATTATTATTATTGTTTTATAAATTTTGGTCCCTAGACCCCTACCAAGCTTAAAAAACACCAAAACACCTCTCCGAGATAAATTTTTACATTTTTCGATAGAACATTTTTGCCGGCTGAAAGCCGACTACACGAAATGTCTTAATATTGACAACAAAATGGGACGAAAGGTCTTAAAATCGCCAAACTAATGGGCCGAGAGTCATATAATCTGAACCCTAATGGGGCTAAATATGAGGAAGAGGGTTGAACCAGAAAAACGATCCATCTCCCCTTAACCCGGCAGCTGCGGAGATCCTCTTAAGAGGATTTACTGGGCGACTGCGGGGAGACTCTTAACCCTCTCACGACCATAGGACGCAGAGGTTGCCAGATTAGCAATAAGAAATAGATTACTCTCACTGTTATAATTACCTCTCCAAAATTAGTTTTCTGCCCACAGCTAACTCAAAGACAACTGCAGAGGTTGAAGTAAACAAAATAAAGGTTTATAGATACCCCTGACGGTAACAAAGGATTTAAAGTATCCCTAATAGGCTAAAAAATCGTGTCAGGATGTGAGAGGGTTAAGATCCTAGGCCTAAATTTGTTTTTTTAAAACACCCCAGTAGCACTTGAAACTTTTTTTTTTTTTTTTTTTTTGCCCCTCCGCCATGCCACATATCTCTCCTCCACATCCCCTCCTTCCCCCTTCCCCCCCTTCAATTATCACCTATTTTCCCTGTTATTCCCTTATTCTTTGGTATATTTTTGTGCTAACATTAGCGAGTCGCTTTCAGGGCGTAGTCATCTGTGTGTCTATGCGTGGGAAAGAGAGAGAGATAGAGATAATGGGCTCAGTCTCTCTCCAGGCCTAGTGAGAGGAGGATGTGACACCGGCTGGCTCTAACTTGATGAATGAAACTCTCGCTTTCAATTCGCAAATTTGACCATCAAAACACTTTTCCCTCTTGTTTTATTGTTGTAACATGTTACTATCTTCATATTAAACGTAAAATAGGCGCATATGGATAAGTATTAATGATATTTATGGTAAAATAATGATTTTAGTGAGGAAAAAAGTGTAAATTCCTATGCACAGCGGCATGGTGTATAATACAGGGGCTGCACATCTGCCGAGTTTAGGAGCTATAATATTCGTATTATTGCCTTAAAAAGGAGATAAGAATGGTCAGATCGCAAATGTTTTCAACTCCAGTATTATGATCGTGTGTTTTGGAGCTTTGACTACTAGAGTGACCCTCGATAGAGCGTATAACTCAACCACTGCTGGTCTTCTGGATCTGGGTCTAAGATATGGTCCGGCACGCCTCCTAGATTGCATCACTTCTTTCATGGCGCATAATAGCCTATACCTGCCCACCACATTTCGTCAATATCGGTTCATAACTTTGCGAGATATAGTTTACAGACAAACAAAAGGAGGTGAAAATATATCTGCTTGAGCTATCATGCCAAGTAGAGTACTTCTCTTGGTGTAGTGGTCAGAGCGCTCGCCTTCCACATGGCAGGACCAAGGTCGAATCTCGCCTGGGCCGTGCCCAAAAACATTTGGGGGCGAATTTCCGCATCAGACCCAGTTCGGATGTGATTGTAAATTTTTAAAATTGTAATTGTGAGTCATTGTTAAGTCGGCAAAAATAGTATGGTGCCGTTCAGAGGTCACTTCACTGCTGCCACCTGTAAAGGGATATCTGAGAGGCTTAGTTGGGGTGCTGTACATATAGGTTAAGTAAACCCCATGGTGTACTGGCTTGCCTTATCTGGTTGGCTACAACAGTTGCTAAGGCTAGAGCTCTCAGAAATGATATCCCAGTGACCCCGGTTCATTGGGGAGGTATGGTAGCAGATAGGGTGGTTCCTGCACTGCCTCTTCGCCGTGGTGTGTGACCCGGCAACTGACAGAAATAAGAGATGTCGCTGGTGATCGTTGTCTCGGAGCCTCGCTGTAGTTGACACGCTCAGACATGTGCCTCGCTTGCTTACACTCACTCGGAGTCTTTGCAACCTGGACGATAAAGTGATGAAATGCCTGGATTGTGGCAAAAAGTCTGTAACTGAATTAGATGCGGAAATCTGCTTGATCTATCATGCCAAGTGGAGTACTTCTCCTGGTGTAGTGGTCAGAGCGCTCGCCTCCCACGTGGCGGGACCAAGACCCAATCTGGCCCGGGCCGCACCCAAAAACATTTGGGGGCGAATTTCGGCATCAGACCCAGTTCGGATGTGATTGTAAAATTGTAAATTGTAATTGTGAGTCATTGTTAAGAGGTCACTTCAGGCGGAGGTAATGCGATGATCAATATAAACGATCTTATATCCTTTTCGTATATTGTAACATGGTTTCAAAATAGTGTCGTGGTGGTAAAACTATTACATTCTATAATATATTTGTTAAGCATTACATTCAGGTAAAGACACCCCAGCAACCCATGTTGAACACTGTCAACATGGTCTCCTACAATATCACCGACAGTAACAGAGGTGGCAGTAATAATAATAAGAGTGGAGGTGGAGGGCTGCCAGATATTACAATAGACAGCCGGAACATTTTGAAGGAGGAAGAAGGAGACGCTTGGAGAGGATTTGTGCCAGGAAAGACGAGAGCGAGAATATCTGCTGCAAGAAGAGACATATATTTTAATATACAGACAAAGGTGTAAGACATTGTTAAAGGGCGAAGCTGTGACAAGGAGCATGTGTGTCTTGTGTGTGAGAGTGAGCTTTGGCATGTGTGTGTATGTGTGTGTGTGTACAAAGGAAATCAAGCAACCACAGGTCTAGTGACCCCTCTAGACTGCTTGTCCTCCAAAACACTGTGTCCAAACAGTGGCTTAGAGTGGGTAAGGGAAAATTGGAAAGGGAACTACTGCCCTGGAACTAATGTCCGTGGCAGGATTAGGAAGTTAGTAAGGAACAGAGGGGTTAGTAACATAACACAGTTATAAGTGATCTTTCGTATATCTGGGTAAAAGAGAGTAACGTCTTAGTAATATTTATACGCAATAATCCTGGATGAATTTGAGGGGGGAATAAAATAAAGTTATTCATTTACAAAGGCAGTCAGTCGCGGGTTTGATGCAAGGTATTTGTCTAGGCGAAGTTAAAAGGATTCAACGGTGCTGCAGTCTATAACGTCTCGGGGAAGCCCATTCCACAAGTTGACAAACTCGATTGAAGAAGACATTCTTAGATTCGTGTGAGTTAAAAGATTTACCAATAATTTTGCAACCGTTTCCCGTGTAATTTTATTGGTCGATAGTGAAGTACTTACTACTGTTCATATTGTAGATGCCTTTGATGATTTTGAACCCTTGAATTAAGTCGCCTCTTAATCTGCGCTGGGTTAAAGGACATACATTGAATTATCTAAGACGCTCCTTGTATGGTTTGTTCTTTATGCTAAGTATCATTTTGGTAACTATACGTTGAACTCGTTCTAGCCTTTCTATATATTTTTGGTAATAAGGGCACCAGGATTGAACGCAGTATTCCAGAAGAGGACGGACTAAGGAATTGTAAAAGAGTTAGGATAACTTCTTTGGATTTATGCTCAAATGACCTGCCTATAAAGCCAATTATTTTGTTTGTGTGTGTGTGTATGTCTTGCTGTGTACGTGAGAGTGAGCATTGGTGTGTGTATTGTGTAGAGCTGTGATTACATATATAAATACAAAATGTGTAGGCTATATGTGTATGTTGTGTGTTTATCCATGTATGTGTACCTGTGTGCATGGATGAAGATATTTGTGTACGCCCATGTCTATGTAAGTCCGGGGTTTGCTTGCTTGTGCGTGTGTTGTGTGTGCGTATCATGTTATATTCGTGGGTATGTGTATATTGATATGTATTTATGACCTTATTCATCTCTTGTTATCTGCATACTTATTTCGAGTGGTTCGAGGAATTAAACATTCTAATGCAGAGGGAAGAATAAATGTTTGTATGTGAGAGTTATACAGAGTTCCAAAGATACTCAGACCCCACAGACCTTGCTATCCGAACTATAGTCTATTCGCGGTAAGTAGGCGATAAATCATGACCTCTAACCTATGTAACTAAAAAACGACTATATTAATCGAGCTAATATTTGTACCATTTGGGAAGAGTCAATCAAGGAATCAATGTGGAGATTTACAGCCAATTTGCTCTAGCCCTTTTTGAGTTACAGAGGACAGTGGTCATGAGTTCTCGCCTACTTACAGCGAATAGACTATAGGTGGTCCAGCCATAATACTACTAGACAGGGATGATATATTATAGACGAATAGGTCAACAAAGCAGAAGGCTCTATCACCACCCTCTGACTAAAAATCTGTACCGGATGAAGGACGAAGTGTGACCTTATGGGTTAGGAAAAGCCCACAAAGAAAGTTTTAGAATAGGATAGAAAGAAATTAGATGAACTGGAACTGACACTTAGATACCTCCTGATTCATTCATATCAATATCGAGAGAGAGAAGGAGAACTGTAGAACAATGTTCACACCATATCTTTCCCACATATTTTTTCATAAAATTTGAGGTTAGAGGTTGACGAGTTTATTTTTATTTTTTATTTATTTTTCCTTAGACCCCCACCAAGCTTAAACAAATACCCCCAAGGTCCCATTTCGAGATATATATATGTACATTTTTAGGTAGAAGAATGTATCGGCCACAAGCCGGTTCCTCCTATATTACAGGCTCGTTATTGCTCTCCAGAAGAAAATATACATGTAAAACCACAAAAGGTCTTCATATTGAAAACAAAAACAAGTTGGCACTGGGTGTTAAAGTTATGTTCTTACGAATGTTGTTTCTCTATGCATGTACAGTTTGCCGCACATATTCCGTTTCTAATTATCTCAGGAAAATTATAATTTTGGCAACGTTGCACTGCCCTCCACCTCCTGTCTGCCAGGAGGTGGAGTGAGGGAGGGGGGTTGGGGAGCTGGGTGCGGTTCTGCCAAAATTACGAACTTCTGATTTATTGAGGACCAGGATACGTGTGGCAAATTGTACACGTAAGCAGGATTTTTCAAAGGGGTTCTGCAACAACTGGAACGGTGGATCGTCATACATGCATAGACATATATTAAGCATCACCTAACCTAATCTAGTGAAAATACAATCCATCATATTCTATAGTACTACAGTGTACATAAATATAATATGTAAATTACTGTCCATGGGACTAATATGGCATTCCTGCAGAAAGTCAGTCAAAAGAAACATGGTGGTACCATTTAACCCAATGGCAGTATTGGGTTGAATACAAAACACAAAAAATACGCATATTAATTTTCAAAATTGGCCGGAACAGACCTTTGTGACGCTCTTGCATAGTAGCCACGTGCGGGCATGCGCGAGTGTCGGCTGCCCAGCCGTTTAGAAACCGGCTGGCGGCAGCCGGCCGGCCGGCTTTTCCTTAGTATATATCCTATGACAATGTAACTAATGTCTGGGATATTCTTATGTTGTTTCACAGCTTGAAGATGCCCTTATTCTTAACCAACACATCTTAGTATATTTTATTCTCGATAGTTATTGTTTCATTATAATATATAAGATGTAAGTCTGGTGAGAGTGGGAGGAGACGAGCGGGAGAGAGAGACCGGCTGGGGGACGTTGCTTCGCGCGGAGAGTCTAGCTTGGGACGAGCCTGATGTTGCCAATTTGATCGCAACGTTAGGCTTAGTTTTGACTCACGCAAGGGGTAGAGGATTTTGACCCGGCAACTGTGTTGAGTGTTGCCAAGCATGGGATGTATTTCGCATGCCTAGGGTGGGGTCCAGACAGATTCAAGACTCAGAGCTCACCTCACTGTCGTACCCTTCGGACCCCCTTGATATCTATCCCTCTCAACCCCACTTAGAAACTTTCTCTCTTACTTTGTATACCTTCCTTCCACTACTTCACCAATCTATTTAATTATCCCATCCCCTTGATAGACCTTATATCTATTATTGTATTAACGACGAGCTCTCAGATAATTAGATAGGATTTTGGGCTTTATGCAGAGATGTAATTGTTAATGAGACCTAGGAAGCTTTTTTGTTGTCTCATATTTGGTGGTTTCATGCTTGCTAGTGTGTTCTTATGGCAGGTTAGCAGGGGCTAGACCGGAGGGGAGGCTTTTTGCGATCCATTAAGTAAAGTCTGCTGGTGGAGTCTGGGGGCATTTTCTTGTCTGTGTCCCTGTGTATCTAGTGTTGTGTTGTGTGAGGGCCCTTGCCTAGTCCACTCAGCACTGCGCTAGCACGTCTTGCTTTTGTTTTAGGGTCGCCAGGAGAGAGTCAGATACTTGGGATCTGAGTCTCTCAAGAGAGCACCCTTTCATTTAGAGTAATTTGGCGTACAGACTTGGGAACGTCCCTAGGCTAGAGCAGGTGGCTCAGCCCGGGTATCCGAAGCCTATATCCTTCCGGCTAGACCTCTGCCACCTGGCAGATTAACAGCTAGGGGTTTATTATTTCTGCATGCTTGTTATTGTGCCACAGTTTACCGTTGTTGTCAGCATTGTGAGTCAGGGTGTGGCTTAGAGAGACTGTCCGAGCAGGCGTGCCTGACTAAGAGTGAGAAGCACACCTGTATGTGGTTATGTTGCGAGTTGCCTGCTTTATTTAATTATACCTATGCCATTATACATTGTATGGCCTATCACTAGTATTTATTCCTGCTGATGAGTTAAGGGGTCTCTAAATCCATAACGTACTTTCTTTGCTAAGCATCAGATCCTACAGTAGCTGCATGCAGTTTAGAAACCTGCTTATTGTCTACCTGTACGATGTTTTGAGGACTGTTTGCTTTCACCTTCTTTCACGCAGGGGTGATTAATTGTATTAATTAACGTAACATTAAATGTACTTTCTTCTAGTTTGTTATTAAATTGTTTCTGCAATTTAATTCCGTTATCTATCTTTTCCTTGAAGCTTTAAGTCAACTTAATTGTGTGATCTTTTATATAGCCTGCTTGACTATCAGCAGTCTATAGTGCGTGCACCCTGTAACCGAGTCATAGGATACCTCGTTGTCCAGGCAGGACTCTTGACGGTTTAGGGTGGTTTGTTGCCTGGGTTTATAGATCAGGGTTGGATCTAACGTTTTCCGTTGTTGCTTGTTGCCGCATACCTAGTCCAATAGAAAGAGCCCAGTGTTTATATATCCCAGGACGTAACAAATGGCAACCTTGCATAGGATTTACTGAACAGAGGAATATAGTGGTCATTTGTTTTGAGATTCCTTAGGATGTAGGAATTGTGGAGAACTTGCCTGTTGGGGGCGTCGACCACCTCCTCGGCAACGACTTTGCGGTGCCTGCTTCTAAGGTTTCACCCTTGGTCGTTGCCGAGAAGGCGGCCGACGTTAGTGGGGAGGAACAGGAGTGGGTTGAGAAGTGTAGTGTACAAACCATGGCGTGTGTTCTGACGCGTTCTCAGACATCCGGAGCCTTGCAGCCACCACCTCAGTCTATCAAACCGCGGAGGAAAGGTCACAAGAAAACGGGAAGTGTTGGTCAATTGGAGAGTTTTGAGCCGGCAGTGTTTCTTGGTGACTCATTATTGGCACCTATGTTAGAGTCTGGAGAGGCCCCGGGGCCTGTCACCGCTAGTGCAGGTGCAGGGCAGGAAGAGACTCTGCGACAGCATCGATATGAGCAGCGTGAGGAAAGGATGGCTCAGCGGGACATTGGAGGTGGAAATAAATTATTTAAGATGACCTTGGATAATCTTGCACCTGCTGAGATATGTTCCTTGCAGCTGGAAGATCCTGAAGTCAGGGCGTGTGGTAATGGTGCTGTCGAACTAAAGAGCTTGGAGGTAGCAGGTCGAAACCTTAAGAGTTCACAAGCTCAGATGAAGGACAGATACGACCAGAAGGTGAAGCTGAGGGAGTTTGAAGTAGATCAGGAGGTACTGATACTACTGCCTCTGGTGGGACACCCCTTGTCTGCCAAGTATTCTGGTCCGTATCGGGTTGTAAGGAAGGTTTCTGATCTCGACTATTTAGTAGCTACTCCTGATCGTAAGAAAAAGAACCAACTTTGCCATGTAAATCTGATGAAAGAGTATGTGAGGCGCCCCTCCGAGCCTCTCACTGTCCCGGTGTTGATCTGCAGCGATCGTGGTGGAGAAGGAGGAAGGGACAGTCAAGGTGCGGGGGAGGATAATTGGGATTGTCATGTTTCCGCGGATCAGTGGGCGGGGAATGCTAGACAAGTGGCTCACGAGTTGATATTGCACCTGCCTGAGCAACAGCGTGTAGCTGTGCAGCACTTGTTTGATTCAAACCCAGCTGTTTTCGCAGAGCATCCTGGTCTCACTACTCAAGCGGTGCACGATGTCGATGTTGGGGACCACCCGCCCTTTAAATCAGTGCCATACCGTGTTCCCCCTATTAAATTACCAGCACTTAGGGAAGAGCTGGATTATATGCTGAAACGTGGGCTGATTTCTGAGGGTGCAGTAAGGTGGACTTTCCCTGTCACACTGCAGCCCAAACCAGATGGCAAGGTGTGGTTTTGTATAGATTTCCGCAGGTTGAATGGTTTAACCCCCACAAATGCCTACCCTCTCCCTCGCATGGACGACAGTGTGGATAAGATAGGAAAAGCAAAGTTCCTCACTAAGATAGACCTTGTTAAGGGTTATTGGCAAGTGCCCTTGTCTGAGCGAGCGCGAGAGGTGTGTGGATTTGTGGTGGACGGTGCCACATATCGTTGCCATGTTATGCCATACGGGCTGAAAAATGCCCCTGCAACGTTTCAGAAATTAATGAACGACATTGTAGCCGACATTCCCAACTGTACGGTGTACCTAGATGATGTCATAATATACGACGAGGATTTTAACAGTCACTGTGCTCACATCGGACAGCTTTTTAATGAACTGAATGAAGCAGGTTTGGTGGTAAACTGGGGTAAGTGCAATTTTGTCAAAGCCACAGTTTTGTACCTGGGGTTCGAGGTGGGGATGGGTCAGGTGTGCCCTCCACAGACAAAGATCAAAGCCATCGATCAGTTTCCCCAGCCTACGACCAAGAAACAAATCATGCGGTTTCTAGGTATGATAGGCTATTATCGTCGCTTCATCAAAGGCTATTCGACTGTACTTGCACCTTTAACTGACTTATTATCTAAGGACAAGAAGTTCCGGTGGTCTCCTGAGTGTGCAGAGGCGTTTTCCTTGGTGAAACACCTGTTATGTACCCACCCCATACTCAGGGCCCCGGACTTCAGCAGACCTTTTCAGCTGGCGACTGATGCCAGTGGCGTAGGGGCTGGGGCTGTCTTGTTACAGACAGATGATGAAGGTATCGAACATCCAGTGAGTTTTTACAGTAAAAAATTCAATAGTGCACAAAGGAATTACTCTGTAATTGAAAAAGAACTCCTGGCGATGGTGCTGGCGCTCAGGCACTTCGATGATATATGTTCCTGCTTTCGGACCAGTCGTAGTGGTTTATACCGATCATCACCCTCTGAAATTCTTGAATCAGTTTCATAACCGGAATATGAGGCTGACCAGGTGGTCACTCATGCTTCAGGAGTATAATTTGGACATACGCCATATTGCCGGTTCTGATAACGTGATAGCGGATTGTCTATCAAGGGTGCATGATGTTGATTAGACTGCTACAGGATTGAGGGTTGAGTGTGGAGGAAAATAGGCTGTCACTGTAGTTCAGCCGAAAAAAAAATAATAATTAAAAAAGCAAAAACCTTATAAAAACTCTTTATTTTTATAACGTGTAGAATTTTGTATAAGATGTTGTAGCAGTATCTAAGTTGAATGTTTTCGCTTATTGTCGCTAAGTTAGTTGAACTTGCCCGGTGGAGCGCAACAGTCTTTATTTTTTTTATATATAGTGCCTTGTGTCGCAACAGTGTGTGGTACTATGAGAAGCTTTCTGTTCGATATGAAGAACTTAGTCAAGTGTCTTATATCTTGGGGGAGGTGTGACGCTCCTGCATAGTAGCCACGTGCGGGCATGCGCGAGTGTCGGCTGCCCAGCCGTTTAGAAACCGGCTGGCGGCAACCGGCCGGCCGTCTTTTCTTTAGTGTATATCCTACGACAATGTAACTAATGTCTGGGATATTCTTATGTTGTTTTAAAGCTTGAAGCTGCCCTTATTCTTAACCAACACATCTTAGTATATTTTATTCTCGATAGTTGATTGTTTCATTATAATATATAAGATGTAAGTCTGGTGAGAGTGGGAGGAGACGAGTGGGAGAGAGAGAGACCGGCTGGGGGACGTTGCTTCGCGCGGAGAGTCTAGCTTGGGACGAGCCTGATGTTGCCAATTTGATCGCAACGTTAGGCTTAGTTTTGACTCACGCAAGGGGTAGAGGATTTTGACCCGGCAACTGTGTTGAGTGTTGCCAAGCATGGGATGTATTTCGCATGCCTAGGGTGGGGTCCAGACAGATTCAAGACTCAGAGCTCACCTCACTGTCGTACCCTTCGGACCCCCTTGATATCTATCCCTCTCAACCCCACTTAGAAACTTTCTCTCTTACTTTGTATACCTTCCTTCCACTACTTCACCAATCTATTTAATTATCCCATCCCCTTGATAGACCTTATATCTATTATTGTATTAACGACGAGCTCTCTGATAATTAGATAGGATTTTGGGCTTTGAAACCTAGGAAGCTTTTTTGTTGTCTCATATTTGGTAGTTTCATGCTTGCTAGTGTGTTCTTATGGCAGGTTAGCAGGGGCTAGACCGGAGGGGAGGCTTTTTGCGATCCATTAAGTAAAGTCTGCTGGTGCGAGTCCTGTGGACCCGCACGACTTTACTAGGATACCCGTGGGAGTCTGGGGGGCATTTTCTTGTCTGTGTCCCTGTGTGTCTAGTGTTGTGTTGTGTGAGGGCCCTTGCCTAGTCCACTCAGCACTGCGCTAGCACGTCTTGCTTTTGTTTTAGGGTCGCCAGGAGAGAGTCAGATACTTGGGATCTGAGTATCTCAAGAGAGCACCCGTTCATTTAGAGTAATTTGGCGCACAGACTTGGGAATGTCCCTAGGCTAGAGCAGGTGGCTCAGCCCGGGGTATCCGAAGCCTATATCCTTCCGGCTAGACCTCTGCCACCTGGCAGATTAACAGCTAGGGGTTTATTATTTCTGCATGCTTGTTATTGTGCCACAGTTTACCGTTGTTGTCAGCATTGTGAGTCAGGGTGTGGCTTAGAGACTCTGTCCGAGCAGCCTTGCCTGACTAAGAGTGAGAAGCACACCTGTATGTGGTTATGTTGCGAGTTGCTGCCTTTATTTAATTATACCTATGCCATTATACACTGTATGGCCTATCACTAGTATTTATTCCTGCTTATGAGTTAAGAGTTCTCTAAATCCGTAACGTACTTTCTTTGCTAAGCATCAGATCCTACAGTAGCCGCATGCAGTTTAGAAACCTGCTTCTTGTCTACCTGTACGATGTTTTGAGGACTGTTTGCTTTCACCTTCTTTCACGCAGGGGTGATTAATTGTATTAATTAACGTAACGTTAAATGTACTTTCTTCTAGTTTTTTATTAAATTGTTTCTGCAATTTAATTCCGTTATCTATCTTTTCCTTGAAGCTTTAAGTCAACTTAATTGTGTGATCTTTTATATAGCCTTCTTGACTATCAGCAGTCTATAGTGCGTGCACCCTGTAACCGAGTCATAGGATACCTCGTTGTCCAGGCAGGACTCTTGACGGTTTAGGGTGGTTTGTTGCCTGGGTTTATAGATAAGGGTTGGATCTAACGTTTTCCGTTGTTGCTTGTTGCCGCATACCTAGTCCAATAGAAAGAGCCCAGTGTTTATATATCTCAGGACGTAACACCTTCTTGTACGGATATTGGCAGTAGAGTCTCCTTAGCTAATTATGGTCAATTTACTTTGAATAAGGAACAGGTTAAGCAGGCTGGAATAGTGGGTTAACCCCTTCTGTACCGGCAGTGTATTTTGTACTCTATTTCAGCTACATTTAAATGAGTTTATGAAACTTAGTAAGGATATATGGTAGCCAAAAGGATTTAGTGATACCTTGTGTAGCCTTATAATGGGTGGACGTCCTTCCCAAGCTGAATACAATCATCTAATAGTTGCCAGAATGTAATGGAAAGAAAGTCACCGGTAGTGAAGGGGCTAACATGGCCGGGTAGTGATATATTATTATAAAGAAAGTCACCGGTAGTGAAGGGGCTAACATGGCCGGGTAGTGATATATTATTATAAAGAAAGTCACCGGTAGTGAAGGGGCTAACATGGCCGGGTAGTGATATATTATTTCGCCACAGGCTACGCCAGACCTTTCCTCCCTTGATGCTGTTGTCGTTCCCTAAGCTGCCTGGCCGAACAGCCCCGAGTCCTTAAGGAAGACCATGGCCACGGTCGGGCTTTCCCACAGAGCTCTCAAAGAGTGTAAATTGTGTTGTTGGCGTAAGTGGTTGTGTGAAATGCAGTCTTCTATGATGTGTATAATGGTATGGGGTGCTGTGCCCCCTCCCTGGGGGCACACGTCCTCCCTTGATGTTATATGGGGTGGCGGCCGAGATTTGAGCAGCCGTTATCATGAATGGAAAGTGCAGCACATGGGGTGAGGGGGTTGTATGAGGCATGTGTTGGTGGGACAATCAAGGGCAAGGGTCGTTATCTTAATCACCAACAATATTTTCCAACTATATGTTCTACGTAGAAGGGGGAGGGGATAAGGCCAGCTGCTGGCCATATTGAAAACTGTATCATTCTCACTAGTGATCCCGTAATAATAACAAAGAAGAACACAACACTATTTAATAGGGATTCCTGTGTAAAAGTGCTACAATATTACCCCCTAGAAACAACCACATGTCTCCTAAAAGGGGCAAGTAGATGAGACTCCTTTGTCATTGGCAGTCCTTGATTTAGTAACATTGATTTTGGTATGTTGACCCTTGGTGTGATTTTCCCTTCTCTCAACTGGTACCAGTAGCTCAAAACTTAATTCAATATTAAAAAAATAAAAAATAAATAAATAAAAAAAAATAAGAATTAAGTTAATAACAAATGTATGGTAATAAATTCTAATACTAATAATGAATACAAATAAATACAAGTAATGTAACTAATTATTATAATTATTCCTCCTATTCTAATGTAATTACTATGATTTCCCCTACCTTCCTTATATCTTTTCCATTACCTTTTCTCCTCTTCTAATTATTCTTATGTGTGCAATGTGCCTTTGTTATATTTATTGTGACGCCTGCCAGCGTTGGCAGAATCGCCTCCCGGTAGCCACTAGCGCTCGCCAGGGCAGTGAAATGGGCTACAGTCTATCTACAATGTTGTACTTTCTTTCTTGTGAATCATCATGTCACAGGCAGTATAGAAGTGTTCTTTATTTTCGTTTGTGACAATGCATTATATTATATATCATCAGTTATAAGTTTAATGTATAAGACTGAATGATACAGCTAGAGAGTGTGAGTGAGTAAGTGCAGGAGGCAGAGGGTAGTACGCGTAGTGTTACGTGTTGTCTCGGTGACGTTATGCCACGGCCGCGCCCTCTGAGTGGCTGGCCGCCTTGCCGCCCTCCTGCCACGGCAGGAAGGAGTCCCCCCGCACACCCTGCTGCCTTTGTGCCTTCCTTGCTCAGAGTTTGCCTGACCAGCATACCCTTCACACCTCCCTTGCCACCTGTCCCTGACTTCTACCTATAGAACACTTTCTCTCTCTCTCACCTTCTTACCTCTCATTCTTCCAATCTATTTAACATCATAACTTCCCTTTGGTTCTGCACGATTTCATATATCGGCCATCGTATTATATGCTGAAGCTCTCAGATATTTCATGTTTAGTTAGGCATTTTGGAGGGGTTACCATTTTGTCTGTAGAGGTTCGACACACTCGCGGTGTCTCCCTACCTATTTCTTGGTTGTCTGCTGGGCTATTTAATGCTAGACTGGGGTGAGGCTATTGATGTTGTGATTTCCGATGTGTACCAGGTTTTGTTGAACTTGTACAATCGCAACGGATACGTGGGAAGCCTAGGTTGTCTTTCTGACTGTGTACCTTGTGAGTTTAGCATTGTGTTGCGAGTGAGGGCTTTTGCCTCTGCCACCCAATACTGTGTTAACTCGTTTTTCTTTGACTTGAAGAGGGTCGCCCGGAGAGAACCAGATACTAGTGATCTGGATCTCTCAAGAGAGCCCCCCGTCATTTAACGTAATTTGGCCGCACAGTCTTAAGGACCTCACTAGGCTACGAGCCGCTTGCTCAGCCATTGTTTCCTAGCCTACGACATACCAGCTAGACTTTATTCACCTAGCAGACACCTGATTAGGATTATAAGCTCTTATGTTATGTATGCAGCATTTTTATTCACGTTGATTTTAAGCCTTGGTTGTTGTTGAGTTGCACAACCCGAGCAGGCTTTTGTGTTGCCTGAGGAAGTACTTCTTTTGTTGTTGGAGATAATACTATTGCGCATTTATTGTTATTCCCGTGCCAGTTAACACTGTATGTCCCTACACTTGTCATATCTTGTTCCTGCTTTATATAACAGTTCAAAATCCAATTCGATCATCTTAAGCAGCATCAGACTTTCTTCAGAAGATTCCTGTTCGATGCTTTAGGACTTTCATTCACTTTCTTTAATATAGGAGTGACAGTTTATTATTGTTTAGAGTAACTTTAATTATACCTTCTTCTTGTTTGCATTAAATCATTCCAGTGATTTAATTAAGCTCTCAATCTTTTTCCTTGTATACATTATTAGCGTAAGTGTATGTTGTTGTGATCAGGCTGTATCAGAGATCATCAGCCTGTAGTAGTAGTGCATTTATACCGAGTTATAGGATACCCCGCTATCGCAGATTTAACTCTGGAGGGTATAGGTGTTTTTGTGCGCCGGCATTATAAGTTCGAGGGTTGGATCTAGTGTTACCATTGTGGCTGTGTGCCTTTCTAGTCCAATGATTAAGAACCCTTGTTTTATACGAGTCCCGGTCGTAAATTATTTATTTGTTTCTCCATCCACTTTTCTTCTTCTTTTCCTTCTCTTATCTCCAACTTTGGTGAAATCTGTGTCTCTTCTACCCACTTCCTTCCTTGATTCGCTACATATATCTCGCAGCCACCAGCCAGCCTTTCTCCATTTCGCCATGCATATTTCTTATCGGTGTCCCCAACTTTCCAATCTCAACTTTAGCATTACTTGCTTTATTTCTATGCAATTCGTTTTAGTGTGTATTAAAATTTACATTTGACTTCTTTGGATTTGGATTTCGTCAGTTTTGTCTTCTTAATTTGAAATATATACTCCCTTGAACATTTTCAACACTTGCTTCAATTTCTTATTTACTGCTTGGTGAACAGTTACATCGAACTAGTGACTTTTCCATTGCAAGTAGCACGCGTTACTATTGCGATACAGGCAGATAGGTAAGTACTTAAATGTGTATTCCCAGTTATAGTTTACGATAGTCTTAGTTTCAATGTATATTTAATTGTTATCTTCAGATTTGTTCCCAAAAAAACATTGTATCACCCTATTCCTTGGTTTCTGGGTGACTTGAATATATGTATATTCCTATGTACTGTATGTGGGGGTATATGAAATATGTATGTATATACAAATTAATTAGATAATTTTGCTAAATAGTTCATTTCCTTGGGTGATAGTAGACACCAATCGAGCTGTAAATATCCAGTAGAGACCCCATATACATGTGTTATGGACTTGCTGGAACTCCTGTTTCATTTGTCTGACTGCCTCCTATCCAATTCACTACACTACACTAAGCAAGACACCACTCTTTCCAATACTGTACACGAAAAATATACGGTATATATAATAATTTTGCTCTATCACTCTTTCAATTTTAGGGAGGGAAGGGGGGGGGGGGGGGCATTTACTGCTGATAGTTTTTCCTAATATCTCCTTCATGCATATAGTAAATAATTATATATATATATATATATATATACATACATATATATGTACAGTATATATACAGTATATATATATATACATATATGTACAGTATATATACATTATATATATATATATATATATATATATATATATATATATATATATATATATATATATATGAGTGTCTGTATATGAGTGTGTCTGTGTTTCCTTTTTATGTATTTGCTGTGTTTATCTATGCATTAAGGCATTAGCTAGGCATGCAAAGGCAAATAAACAAGATGTTTTCACTCACATAAACAAAGCCTTCAAATTATCGACTTATGCAATACTCTTATGGATACACTGCATTATTGAAGAACAAATGAGTAAAGCTAATCTATACACGTTTTTTTTTCTTCAGCGTAACTTTATTTTATTGGAGGCGGGGAGGTGGGTGGTCAGATTTGTTTTTACTCAATTCCCATCCCCTCTTCACCATCTAAGGTTTTCGAGGCTGGGAATAGAGGACAAGTTTCACTACACCCCAGGGGGCCATTCATGGATAACAAAGAAAGATAAAGTGTGTGTGTGTGTGTGTGTGTGTGTGTGTGCTAAATTTAAATATTAATGTGTGTTTGTATAACAAATATCTCTAGGATGTTTTAGTATATTAAGTATTATAAGCCACTATCATAATATAATTTTGTCGGAGCCATTGACCGCGCATGCCTTGAACACCACACGAAACTAGCCTCTAATATATCTATTCGTGTGTTCCCCATATTATTCTGACACAAAGGAATCTCATTACATGTGTACGAAAAAGGTCGGTGATAGGTAATACATTTTCCTTTTAGTGATAACAATGATAGCATCACATGTATGTTATTTAAATTGTCTTTTAGTATGAAAGTATGAATTGAAATAGTAAATAAGTACGTCATTATGTTACAGAAACTCGAACCTGCTCTACATTGCTTGCAGTGTATAATCTACAGTATATACACATTCATGTAGGCAGTTGCACAGATAGTATATTTTTTGAGCGAGGGAGACAACAGACAGAACTACCTGTGACGAGTGCCTCCCTTAGAGTTGAAACAGTTACAGGGCCAAGATCAAGGGAAGTTCGAGCCAAAATGCCTGGACACACAGAGTTTGAAGCAATTTATGTCATAAGATGAGGGAAAGACTTCCTAGGAGAGAGTTCCAGAGCTCAGCTGTTGGATAGAAGAAAGATTGAGAATAATGTTGCAGAGTAGGGATGGATTTGTGTTGCAAGACGGGTGCTACATGCTCTACAGAGAGGGGGTGGTATACACAGCGACATCTCTGACGAACACTGATTATTGTAATCGAGGTTGAATAGTGAGAGAGATGCAACATTGCGGCGAAAAGAGAGAGACACATAATATTGGTGAGTGGACGTGAGTTAATGAGCAGTATGAAGATGACCAGATCATTGCACGCCTGTGGCGTGCAATGATCTGGCCATCTCTAAATGATCGCCCAAAACAAAAAATTGTTATGTTTTTTTTTACGTAAAAGTTTATGGGGTTTCATGCAAGTTTTCATAGGGATGATCAGGCAGGGGTCTATTTTCGTAAAAGTTTATGTGGCCAGATCATTGCACTACACAGGCGTGCAATGATCTGGCCAGGGGTCTATTTTCGTAAAAGTCTATGGGGTTTGCATACAATTTTTTTTTTTTTTTTCTATGAGATTGAGGGAGGCAAAAGGCAGAATTGCCTATAGCGAGTGCCTCCCCCATAGTTGAAAGAGTGACAGGGCCAAAATCAAGGGACGATCGAGCCAAAATGCCTGAACACACGGAGTTTGAAGCAATTTAAGTCATAGGAAGAGGGAAAGACTGATTCTGGGAGAGAGTTCCAGAGCTCAGCTGTTGAGTAGAAGAAAGTTTGAGAGTAACGTTTCACTCTTGGGTTAGAGAGTTGCACAGAGTAGGGGTGGGATTGAGTTGCAAGACGGGTACCACGTGCCCTACGTAAAGGAGGTGGTATGCACTGGGAAAGCTCTGAGGAACACTGATTATTATAGTAGCGATAGAATAGCGAGAGAGATGCAACATTGCGGCGGAGAGAGAGAGATTGCAGAGAGTTGGTGAGTGGACGGGAGTTAATGATACGAAAGGCCTTCCTTTCAACTTTATTTAGAGAGCGTTGTGAGAGGAACCTCCCCACACATGTGAACAATACTCAATACAAGGAGTACGAATAGGACATGTGGTAGATGTGTGGGATTTGATCCGAAGCCATTCAAGTGAAGTTAATTTCCTGTTTATACCTGGAAAGGGCGGACTTCCAAGATTTTATTTCATCATTTATTGCTGTCAATTATGGTTTAACATCTTCAAATGCAAGTATTATCAGAGAATAAGTATTTACTATGATGCAGTTTTTCGTCTAGTTTCCGATTTCTACTGTTTTAGAGTCTGAATATATTAGAGAACGCTTGTTTATCGATAATTGTCAAAACAAAAGTGCGGCTATGTGACACCAGACACGGGAAAATGATTGATGGATGAGCTGATAAGAATATGGAGGATTATGGGATGGATGTGGAAGACGGTGGGTGGGTGGGATGGATGTGGAAGACGGTGGGTGGGTGGGATGTGGAATAATAGGGAGGGAAAGGTGGAGGATGAGGAGTACAAAGGAGTACAAAGGAAATCAAGCAACAACAGATCTAGTGACCCTTCTAGGCTGCTTGTCCTCCAAAACACTGAGGATCAAGTGTCCAAACAGTGGTTTAGAGTGGGTAAGGGAACATTGGAAAGGGAACTACTGCCCTAGAACTAATGTCCGTGGCAGGATTAGGAACTTAGTAGGGGACAGATGGGTTAGTATCTGAGGGGGGGATAAAATAAAGTTATTCATTTACAAACGCAGTCAGTCGCGGGTTTGATGCGAGATATTTGTCTAAGCGGAGTTTAAATGAATCAACGGTGCTACAGTCTATAACGTCTTGGGGAAGCCCATTCCACAAGTTGACAACTCGATTGAAGAAGAAATTCTTAGATTCGTGCGAGTTAAAAGATGTACCAATAATTTTGCAACCGTTTCCCCGCGTATAATTAGATTGGTCGATAGTGAAGTACTTACTACAGTTCATATTGTCGATGCCTTTGATGATTTTGAACACTTGAATTAAGTCACCTCTTAATCTGCGCTGGGTTAAAGGAAATAGATTTAATTCTCTAAGACGCTCTTCGTATGGTTTGTTCTTTAGGCTAGGTATCATTTTGGTAGCTCTACGTTGAACTCGTTCTAGCTTGTTTATATCTTTTTGGTAATAAGGGCACCAGGATTGAACGCAGTATTCCAGAAGAGGGCGGATTAAGGAATTGTAAAGGGTTAGGATAACTTCTTTGGATTTATGCTCAAATGACCTGCCTATAAAGCCAATTATTATGTTTGCCTTCTTAACAACTTCTGAACATTGTTGACTCGGTTTTAGGTTACTCGATATTGTTACTCCCAGATCGGTTTCTCTGTGTACATTCTTAAGCTGAGTGCCATTCATCGAATAGTTTGCTTTCTCATTTAGGTATCCGATATGTAGTACTTTACATTTATCCGCATTGAAACTCATTTGCCAAATTTGGGCCCAACATGACAATTTATCTAGATTGTGTTGCATATCGTTAACTTGTTCTTTTGAGAGAACGCTATTTGCAATTTTTGCATCGTCAGCAAATTTTGAGATTGTACAGGTGAGACCCTCATCTATGTCGTTGATGTAAATTAAAAAGAGAATTGGTCTTAGTACCGATCCCTGGGGCACCCCGCTACTTACATTGGTCCATTTAGATGCCTTACCGTTTATGACTACTCTTTGCTTTCTGTCGCTGAGCCAATTTTCTATCCATTTCAACACACCGTCTTGTATTCCATGCGCTTTTATTTTTAGCAGTAAACGTTTGTGGGGAATTTTGTCAAAGGCCTTTTGAAAATCAAGGTATATAATATCTACAGCCAGCTTTACTCTCATCGTAGAGGTTAAGGATATCGTGGAAGAAGTCTAAGAGGTTTGTTAAACAGGAACGTTTTTTACGAAAGCCGTGTTGAGTATCTTTAAGTAAGTTATTTGCCTCTAAGTGATTTACGAGTCTGTCTCTTATGACCGTTTCTAACATTTTACATACAATTGAGGTTAAGCTAATTGGACGATAGTTACTGGGTAGGGATTTGCTGCCTTTTTTGAATATCGGTGTTATGTTGGCTAGCTTCCACTGATCAGGCATAGTCCCAGACTGCAAGGATTCATTGAATAGCAATGTCAGTGGTTTGGAGAGCTCATCCTTAGCTTCCTTTAGAACTCTAGGCGAGATTGTATCAGGTCCAGGCGTTTTATTTACCTTGAGTTTATCTAAACAATTCAATACTTCTCTCTCTGTAACGGTGATATTGCTTAGAACATCTGAATTATCAATCTGAATCAGCGATGGTGTAGGGATATCACTGAGGTCTTCGGTTGTAAAAACTGATGCAAAGAAGGTATTGAGGGCATTACTCATTTGTACTTCGTCTTTGGTGTATTCTCCATTTTCATCGACTAACGGTCCAACAGTTGAAGTAACTACTTTTTTCTTTCTGATATAACTATAGAATTCTTTCGGGTTTGTTTTACTTTGATTCGCAACATGTAACTCCAGGGTCTTTTTACTTTGCTTAATTAACTTTTTGGCTTTGCGTCGTAGCTCTACAAATTTCACCCGTTCTTCATCATTTTGTGAGGATTTTAATCTATCATTAGCACATTTATTAGCAAGCAGACTGTCTGAAATATCTTTATTCCACCATTTGGGCTTATCATTATGGCCTGGACGCCGTATTTTCGATGGTATGCAGTCTTGCACTGCCTTAAGGTAAGTGGTTGTGAAACACTCCCAAGATGTATTTATGTCGTTATTGTTAGTCAGAAAGCTCCAGTCAGTTTCTTTAAGCTTTGATTTAAGTCTATGAAAATTTGCTTTCTTGAAATTAGGGACTTTCTCAATGCTGCTATTTGATTTGTTACTAGTAAACTTTAAAGTGAAAGTTATCGTACGATGGTCGCTGTTACTGAATTCATCACCAACATTCAAATTCTCTATTAATTCTTCTTTTGTTGCGAGTACAAGGTCAAGCACATTATTACCACGGGTCGGAGATTGTACAAATTGAAAAAGTGAACTCTCTTGCAAGTTAGCATAAAGGTCGTGTCCAGAGTGTGAAGTAAGAATATTGCCCCATTTAGTCACGGGTAAGTTGAAATCACCAAGAATTACGGTATCTTGTATGTTAGTTATTTCTGCAATTTGTTATTAAATTTCACTGTCAGTTTGCACTGATTGAGATGGGGGTCTGTATAATAAAGCTAGTGTTATTTTAGTTCCTCGTTTATTATTTAATAGTACGTAAGATATGTCTATATTCGCAATTTGAGGTTTTGACATTAAGACGGGATTAAGACTTTCCTTTATAAAAAACAGAACTCCTCCTCCATTTCTATTGATCCGACTTTTCTCAAACATTGTATAACCAGGAAGTGTATATTCGGCTAAAAAGTCTCTGTCTTCTGTATTTAACCAAGATTCTGTAATGCCGATTATATCATAATGTTCTGTAAACACGATTTCCTCTAGATCTGAAAATTTATTGCGTATGCTACGAGCATTTACATAAAACACCTTAAGAGTATTAGAGTTGGATGTTACCGATTGTGCATTGTCTGAATTTTCAGTTCGTATTTGACTTACACTACCCTGTCTGGGGTCTGGTTGACCCCGTTTTAGAACGGAAATCCTTGACTGCATCGTTCAGCAGACGACCAAGACGCGCAGCTCCTACTTCATTGAGATGTACATCATCTCCTGAGAACAAAGATTTATCATAGTAAATATGATCCCACGTGTCGACAAAGCCGATGTCCTCCTCCCTGCAGAGTTTGGCTAGTCGGTGATTTGTACTGGTAGCTATGTTGTAAAATCGGTTTTCTACATCAATCCGGGGAACAATTCCTGAAATTAAGATTCTATTAGATTTTTCCTTGAAGGACCTGATCAGCCGCCGGTACATGCAAAGTAGTTCCTCTGACCGCGTCCGTTGGACATCGTTAGATCCAACGTGGATGACGTACGTAGTGCTTGCGGGGGCGAGACTGGAAACCTCTTCCACAGCCGCAACAATGTCGTCCACGCCGCCACCTGGGATACAGAATCGCTTTCAGGTCCTGGGTGCCCTGGCGCAGAACTCGGTTAGTTGGCCTCGGACCATGGAGTCGCCCACAAGCCGAACTTCTTCCGTTTCCTCTTCCTCGTCAATAGCCAGAATTTTGAAGCGGTTTTGGCATGTTGTCGGGATGACCTTCCTGGTACTGGTACTGAGATGCACATTGTTTCTCACTAACTGAAAATTGTCCTGGGGGGGAGTGAGAGTAGAGTCATTATTATTTTCTGCAACATCTAAGGTAGCTGCTGGTGTGGGTACCGGTACCGGTACTGTATGCACTGGAATGGCGGTTGACATCGTAGTGGTTTCTTGGGCCGAGGGCACTCCTACGTTGAGTGTGGCAAATTCTTGAAGGGATTCAAGAGAGAGAGAGAGAGAGAGAGAGTTATAGGTTCGGTATGAGCGGATGGGTGGGTGGCTTGTGTAGTGGATGAGCGGATGCGAGTGACGTCACGATCACCTCTCAATACTTGTCGACGGATGACAGTGAGGATGCGTGTTAATACTCGTTGGAATTATCCTGCTGTGGGATGTTACTAGCGGGAATCCTTTTTATATTCATATACTGTTGTTGTCGTTCTTTTTTTGTTATTTTTCAGAGTGGGAGACCACTTTGTACCTGGCTTTCCCTACCCACGGTTAAGATAATCTTCCACTCATTAAGCACACAATTGTCAACGTGTTTGTTTATGGTGTTATTATTGCTCTTATTCTTACATTAGTTATTAATGATGATAGAATTATAAGGTGATACATATAGAAAACTAATATATATTTTAATATCCGCCTATAGAGTCAAGATTGGGTCTTTTTATCACCATCAAACTCTCTATTTTCCTCCATTTCCAAATCATCAGCGTTGGCACTTTCTTCCGTCTATAATTTCTGTCCTCATTTTTCAAACAATCTCAGTACACCCATAGACAGTGAATTGTATACACGGCTTGTATAGCTCTCGCTCAGCTGATCATTCACGTTTTTCCCTATCTAATCTTAACATTTGCAATGAGACAAATGTTTTAGTTAAATTTGTAAAATACATCCAACATCATTAATATCGAGTTACTGGAAAAAATATAAAAAAAAATGAGCGAGGGCTATACAAAGACTAAGCTATACTATAAAACAAGGACAAATCAA
This sequence comes from Paralithodes platypus, assembly GCA_032716605.1. NCBI lineage: Eukaryota > Metazoa > Arthropoda > Malacostraca > Decapoda > Lithodidae > Paralithodes > Paralithodes platypus. The sequence continues at coordinate 24,037,682 of CM064512.1, forward strand.
ACAACATCTTCAAAAAAGGATTTATTCAGCTCATCATTGGTAAGTACCAAACATTATATATTAATTAACTGTATCATATCCCTCCTCTTCTGGGGTCGTCTCCCCAACTGGGGGTGTTTTAAGTGGTGATTCTTCTACATTTGTAGTCGCTGTAGTACATCCAAACTGATGTTTCGGCGGTTCTCGCTGTTGATTGTCAGCTGGCGGAGGGGTGTTGATAATCACATATACCGTTTCACTTAGTATTATCACTCCCCTTCTTCTAAGGGTTTGAATAACTGCAACAGAAAAAACAAAAAATATATAAGACACACACACATATACATTAATAATTAATTCCAGCATTGATGTAAATATTTACGATCATATACTGTATATATTCACTCACCATCGTCTAGAACTCCCGACTCCTCCATCTTAGGCATAATGATGACGGCGTCCCTCCACCAAGTGTTATATAGATATATAATGTATGCATTCATGGCAACTATATCCGCTCAGTTGACAACACCCGTTTTTTTTTTTTTTCATGATTCAGCTAATAACAATCATATCCATCACCTACTACAGCGAGTATTTTACTTTTTTGTCCGCACTCCCCCCAATGTCCTATCTCGGACATAGCCACCTCGCACATAATTCCTTTCGTTTCCTATCTAGGCAGAACGTCCTTATACAAGGCGGCATTTTGAAAAGAGTATAGCATGTTCTGATGATGCATTTATCATTCTGATAGTGATCCCCCCTTTCAAAGTTTCTATTAAAATACGCCAATGCGCCAATTAAACCCTTACAACTAATCAAATACACAAAGACCATAACATAAGCCCCGCAAATAAAGTGGAATTACTCTGCAGTCTATACTGCAGACAATATATTCTATAATCTTTAAGAGATTTAATTATATAATCAATTGTTTGTGAATAGACGTCAGGTCTGAGATTGTAACTGTCAAAAAATCCAATCTGCCGTGTGTTATGATTCATATAAAGAGCTAACCAATGACCAATCATGTTCGAATTTTCCCCTACCAATAAAATACACACAAATACCCAATTTTTTCTTTTAATTATATCTGGCAAGCTCTCAACTGCAAAACACCCCAAAAACTCTGCTCTATCACCCAATACATTCTTCAATCCATTCTCTATCACCATTGCGTTCATTATATTTTTAGGCTCTAACCTTTGCTCTTATATGTCTTTGTGAATCAATTTCAATAATTCCAGTCGTCTCTCCAAAGAATAATCTCACTCGATTATCATCAACCCCGTTAGCAAAACTGAGATAAATTCTTAAATTCACTGATTTTTTAATCGTGGTTGTTACGACCGGGACTGCGAATAAAACAAGGGCACTTAAAGATTGGACTAGTAATAGGGCACTATGCAACAACGGTACGGTACGCTAGATCCAAACCCTTGAACTTATATGCCGGCGAACAAAACACCTATACCCTTCCGAGTTAATCTGTGATAACGGGGTATCCTTAACTGGGCATAAATGTACTCTACTTCAGGCTAACCCACACTGGTATAGCCTGATAACACACAGGATGCAAGTTACGTTAAAATGCATAAACAAGAATCTAGGGAAAGATCAATTAAATCACTGCAAGATTTAATTCAATAAAAACATGCTTTAATACAGTTACTCTAAACAACAATAAACCCTTCACTCCTATCTGAAAGCAAGTGAAGTATAGTCCTACAGCATAAGACCTGGAAACTTCTGAAGAATGTCTGATGCTCATAAGATGCTCATATCTAAGATTATATAAATGCAGGAGGCAGGACACCACACGTGTAAATGGAATACACAAAAAGATAGGACATATAATGTTAACTGACATGAGAATACTATAAATGCGCAACGGTAGTAATGCTCGACACAAAAAAGAAGTACTTCCTTATCAACGAAACAGTCTACTATGGTTGTGCAACTCAACAACAACCTAGACTAATAAATGCATGTGAATAATAATGCATACATATCAAAGAGCTTATATTAAATACTAATAAGTGTCTACTCAATTAATAATGTCTAGCTGGGATATTCTAGGTAAGGAACTGGGGTTGAGCAAGACAGGCTCGTAGCCTAGCGATGTCCTTAAGGCTGTATCCTTTAAGTTACGTTAATTGACTAGGGTGCTCTCTTGATAGATCCAGATCACAAGTATCTGGTTCTATCCTGGCGACCCTCCAAAGACAGGCAAAGAGACAGCAAAGTGAGGAACTCAAAATCCCTCAGTCAACACAAAGCTGCTCTCAAAAAAGGACACAACCAAAAAGACAGCACAGGCTACCACAGGACCAGTCGAAGTCGTGTAGGTATAAGCGAACCATACACACATCGATGACAACGACTACAGTTACCTTATCCCAGTCTAGCATTAAATAAAAGAGCAGAGACACTAAATCAATAATGGAGACACACAGAGTTCATAACCTATACCAACTAAGAACCCTCAAAAACCTATTCTAAGTACATGTAAATATCTCAGAGGACGACGCATGTAATACAATGGGCCGGCTATGGAAACCGTATGCAGAACCCAAGGGGATAAGTAATTGAATAAAGGAGAGAAGCAATGGAAAAGAAAGAAGTTCAGAGAGAGAGACAGTTTCTAAAGGGGGTGATCGGGGGAGAGTAACCAAGGGATGTTAGATACATGCACGCCAAGCCTGTCCTGAGGAGTGTAGCTCCTCGGGACCCACAGGATCTCACAAAGGCATGGTGGTCGGCCAATCACAGGCCGAAAGATCACGAGGCAGCAGGTGTCACGTGACACAGCCAGCCAATCAAGGGGCCTGAGAAAGCATGCGCGGGCGGGAAAAACTCCGGGAGGAGGGAAGCAACACTCACTACTCTCACGCTGCCCGCTCGCTCTCTCTCTCAACTTTACACTACAATGCATCTTATAATCTACTCATGATATAAAATGCTTCCCGTTGTCACAGACGAAAATAAAGACCACCACTAGACTGTCTGTAACAATGCAAGTACTATGAAAGAAAGAACAACATTCTCTGATTACTGTAGCCTATTTCACTGCCCTGGCAAGCGCTAGCGGCTACCGAGAGGCGATTCTGCCAATGCTGGTAGGCATCACACCCTGCCCAAGATATAGATGCTCAACATTAGGCGAGCACGATATCTGACAAGGCAGAATGCCGACAAGACCCGTCACACATAGCCACTCCGCCAGAAATGAAATGCAAAGCTCAATCATAAACAAAACAAAATTTTAGCATAAATAAAATCTTATAACCCCTCCCAAACATAATAGTATAATTTTCGCCTGCTATGCTCCAAGAGCGAGCTTCACAGAGCCCAGCATCCTAAGTGAAAGACAGGTTCAACTTAGGACTTTAGCTATAACATTGGCAACTTACAATTAACTATCAAAAGAAAGAGTTTTTATGTGATTTGTTTTATTTGATTTAAATGTTGTTTTTGCCGGCTGCTCTACAGGAGCAAGCCTGATTTTTCTCCACTCTCAAGACACACTGACTGAACGGCGAGGGTTCTCCTGCATACAGACCCTCCCGTGACAAACAATCATCCAAAACATTATCAGTGCCCTTAGCATGCCACACATCCAACTTGTGTTCCGGCAGCACAACAACACCTGACACTGATAACCTGCCCAGTTCATCACAAGACTGGCACTTCTCTTCGCTCTTTCCGGCAACGGGGCCTGCCAATAACCTTTCACTAGTTCTACCTTCGTGACGAGCGAGGCAGCCCCGATGCGGTCTATGGTATCGTCAACTCTAGGTAATGGATAAGCGTCTGTCAGGGATAATGCTTCCACACTCTTGCAATCACCATACACACGGATCTTGCCACTCAAGTCAGGTTGCAAACTCACTTGCAACGACCACTCACGATATCCCTTATCCCTAAGACCCTTGGGCAATGGATAGGTGTCTGTCAGGGATAATGCTTCCACACTCTTGCAATCACCATACACACAGATCTTGCCACTCAACTCAGGTTGCAAACTCACTGGCAACGACCACTCACGATATCCTTTATCCCTCAGACCATTTTTCCACATGTCGTCTAGCTCTGTTTTCACGACAGGCTGTTGAGCAGGATTTATACGGTAGGGAATTAACTTAAACCTTGCACTGTCTCCAGCCTCCATGTCGGAGTCTACCCCATACATCAGGCCTGGAGAAGCAACAAACATGCGGATGCACTGCCACAGCCTAGTAAACAACTTATCTCGCAGAACAACATGCCTAGTGCCCTCCCACAACCCAGCCGAGACCGCAGCTTCTAACCTGTAGTCTCCCTTCTTCTCCACCTTCGTCGCTAGAACAGCCAGGTCATAAGAGGGACATTCAGTACCACCTGTGCAGTCACTCCCATTGTTCATTATTGCTAAGGCTTCCCCGCCGATACCGTACATGCGCAGCCCCCCATTCCTTGCGACTACATCTGCCTGCCCAGCATCACCGCTTTTAGCGACATGGCCAGATACAGTCGGTCTATGGTAGGGCTGTTGCATTCGAGTAGAACAGCATTGGGAGGCTATGCGACGACCGGGCACATCCACTCCACAGCCAACCTCACCAATCTGTGTTTTTTTTTTTTTTTTTTTTTTTTTTTTTTTTTTTTTTTTTCTATATTCCAACTTACTTCCTCTCGGGCGTAGGCTGAGAGCCTTAACATTCACCGCTTTACAATGAACAGTGAAGCCCGTGAGGTCTTGTTCCAGTCTAGGGAGTGAGACATGTGAAGCACGTAGAGTACAACGAGCACCTGCCATCTTGCCTTCACATGAGGCACGGTGCTCACTCATGGCCCGAAACGACCCCATCTCTGAAGCCACCTCGTTCCCGTGCTTCACTGTCTCACCCCCTACACTCGGACTCTCACACTTACACACACACAACGCCACCTGTTGAGCAGATAACTCACCAGGCATTGCACCCCTACAGCATATTTTGAATATGGGAATATTCATACAGTGCTATTTAATCAGGGAACAATGAGGGTATTTTATTGACGTTTCGGTGGGCTTGTGGTAATGCACTGATACTAGGTACAGCACAAATTCCATCCCAATAATATCTTCCCATTGATACATCGGGATTTGAACCCGAGACCTTTGGATTACCAGGCCCGTGGCAAGACCACTCCACCACACCTCCCCAATTAATATCCTCCTTCTGACCACCACCCTTGGCAGCCATGGGTCGACCCTGACCTGACAACCATGCCAAAGCCTCATCGCCCACCTTGAACCACCGAAACAACGAGGCTAACGGTCTACCAACATTCAAGTGACCTGCCCGCAGAACATCTTGCACCGCCTGATTTGTGAGGCTCGGGTGCTCGGCACGACCAGTGGGGTATAAACCGAGCTGGTGCTGGAGCGCTGCACACTGCTGCTCAGGCAGGTGCTCTAGCGCTTTCACAGCCACCAGACTCGTGTCCCCCGCCAACTGCTCCGCCGAGACATGACAATCCCTACTCTCCTCCACCTGTGCCCTACTGCCCCCCTCTCCTTCTCCACCATGGCCGCTGCAGACCAACGCAGGGACAGTAGGCTGCTCAGGTGGTTGCCTCACAAACTCCTCTAACAGGTTCACATGACATGTTTCCCCGTCCTCGTGTTTAATAGCCCCGTTCCCACAACTCTCCTCCACCTGGGAACTACTAAGTCGCGGAGTGCCATCACGCCCAACCATGTCACTAGGGGTGACAGGTTCTGGGGCCACTCCAGACCTCACCTCTGGGTCAAGTACTAAGCCGCTAAGCAGTAAGCAGAGCCGCTGGAGCAAAACTCATAAAACTCCCAACTTTAGCCTGCTCCTTCCGACCGTTCCTCCGCTGGGCTAGAGACTGAGGAATAGGCTGTGACACTTTGGATGCACGAAAACGGGTGACAACACACACCCTCTGCTGTCGTTGACATCTCTCGACCAACTCCTGCCCCTCCCTACTCACGTTGGCCGCCCTCTCGGCACCGACTAAGGGTGGAACCTCAGAAGCAGGTACCGCAAAGTCGTTGCCGAGAAGAAGGTCGACGCCCTCTACTGGCAGTTTCTCCACGATTCCAACATCCAACTCTCGTGTCACACCTTCTACCTCCAGCTCCACTCAGACCAACGGGTATGACTTTGTAGCATTGATATCCTGCACCACAACTACCTGTGCCGCGTTTATAGGTCTGCCTGCAAAGTTTTTCATCAATGTCAAGGAAGCACCAGTATCACGCACAAATTTTACTCCATGCTTGCAACCAGCCCAACTCACGCAGCCGCGCCCTCTATGGTCACAAAAAGTATCCCGGACAGGTGTCAAGCCTTCCGGATACTTCTTCACTGGCAGTGCTCCAGCCTCTGAACATTTACCCCGGGAAAACGCAGACGACTTCAAAGACACTCCAATGTTGCGAGCCAAAGACACAACTGCTGTAAGTAGCTTGCTAGGACAGGATCGTGCAAAATGCCCCTTCTCATGACAATGAAAACACTCTAACTCCCCCTTGGGCTTCCCTTGAGGTGGGGAAGGGCCCTGACCCTTCTTATATGTGACGGTATTAGGTTTATGGTCAGACTTAATATCATTGCTCTTGTTGTTGTTGTTGTTGTTGTTGTTCCCTAAGCTGCCTGGCCGAACAGCCCCGAGTCCCTGATGAAGGCCATGGCCACGATCGGGCTTTCCCACAGAGCTCTCATTGAGTGTAGGTTGTGTTGTTGGCGTAAGTGGTTGTGTGAAATGCAGTCTTCTATGAGGTGTTTAATGGTATGGGGTGCTGTGTTACATCCCGGGCAGGCGTCGACAACGGAGTCATCCAGTCTCTTCTGATAGCTCAGGAGAGCTGGATGGTGTCCGCATCTCAGCCTGGCCAGGTGGACTCTGTCCTCGCGAGGGAGGGAGGATTCGGAAGGATGGATTTCGGGAGGTCGTGCATGCAGCTGCGTGTTGTCTGTGAGTGAGTGGATGGATTGGCGAGAGATATGAGTATGGATGTGCTTCTGGAAGTTGGTTCGGGGTGGGCAGGGAGGGAGAGAGGACAATAATTGTGTGTGATACCGTGTGCTGGGTGTTATTTTGATATTTCTTGGTGTCTGTGGGTGTGTTGCCATGTAGTTTAGTGGGTGGTCTTGGTTCGTGGAGGCTGCTGCCAGGAATTGAGTGCCTCTCATGTCCAGATGGTCTTTGACTTTGAGGATTTTTGTTTCTTGATGTAGATGATCTGTGGGTGCAGTAGCTGTGAAGCCTGTAATGATCTTCAGGGCTTTGTTTTGAATAGTCTGTAAGGTCTTATGATGTGTTTCAGCTAGGTTAGAAGCCCAGGCTGGGCTTGCGTATTCCATTACTGATCTTATGTATTGTTTATATACTGTGGTGGTAGTTTCTTTGTTGTGTCCAAATTTTGTGTGAGCAAGTGACCTGAGGGCGTTAAGTCTGGGTGTCAGTTTCTTTTTAATGTTTGTGGTGTGCTGTTTGAATGTCATATGAGTATCATATGTTACTCCTAGGATTTTGGGTGTGTGTGTATGTGTTTGGGGTGTGTTGTTTATGGTGAGTTGAGGGATGTATTCGTGTTCACCTGTCCAGCTTGTGAGCAGGGTTGCGGTGGATTTGGCTGGGGCAAGATTAAGTCTGTTTGTAGTGCACCAGCCATGTAGTGTGTTGAGATAGGGTTGAAGGAGATCTGTTGCTCTTCTTGTTTCATGGTGTGTGCATGTGAGTGTTATGTCATCTGCATAGGAGGCTAAGTTTATTTGGGGAGTATTGGGTGTAGTTATATCGTGCATGTACAGATTGAAGAGTGCAGGTGATTGGACGGATCCTTGTGAGACTCCGTTTGGAAAGTTACTGATTTTAGATGACTGACCGGCAAAAGATACGTGTGCACATCTGCCTGCTAGGAAGTTGGCCAGCCACCTTTTTGTGTTGTTGTGCATGTTTGTGTTGTAGATTTTGTTTGTTAGGTTGTGGCGGGGGATGGCATCGAAGGCTTTACTAATGTCGAGTGTGGCTAATAGTGATCTGTGTGGTGGTCTAGCTGAGTTGATGCCGTCAAAAGCTCTTTGTGTAAGGTCTGTGAGAAGAGTGTTTGTGGAGTGCAGTGGCCTAAAGCCATGTTGTGTTGGAGCTAGGGGTAGGTCGGGTGTAATTAGTTGTAATACTAGGCGTTCCATGACTTTGGAGGGGGAGCAAAGGAGTGTGATGGGGCGGTGCAAGGAGGGTAGCGTGGGGTCTTTGTTGGGTTTGGGGAATGTGATGATGATACCATGCTTCCAAATGTCTGGTATTGTGTTGTGTGAATAGCTGTAGTTTGATATGTTAGTGAGTGTTTGTATGCCTTGTGGTCCCAGGTGTCTGAGGTGTATGTTGCTTATGTTGTCTAGGCCACAGGCGGGTGAGTGCTTGAGATTGTTGATGATATGCTTTGTCTGGTGATTGGTGAAGGGTGTATAGTCAGGGTCTGTGGGGAATTGTCTCTTACGTCGGATGACACGTCGGTCGTCTTTGTGAGGTTCTAGGTGGCTGACATGTGAGAAGTGATTGATGAGAGTGTTTGCTTGTTTTTTACATGAAGGAGTAGAGTCTGTTGTTGTGATTGCAGCATGTGATTGTGTTGTGTTGCTGTTGGAAAGTGTGATGCTGTTTAGTGTTTTGTAGAGTTTTTTGGGGTTTGTTTTGTGATCAAGTGTTTGTAGGAAGTTATTCCAATTTAGTTTTTGTTGTTCTTCTATTTTGTTGTTAGATTGGGTGTTGAGTGCTTGAATTTGTTGTGTGATGTCTTGTGTGTGGGGTGCTGGGGAGTGTTTCAGTGTGTCGCGTTGTCTGATGAGGTTTTGAATTTCTGGTGTGAAGTTGGGGTTGTGTCTTTTTATGTTACCTCTTGGAATGTGTTTCTTGTCAGCGTTTTGGATAGTTTTATTGAGTATGTGTACAGCATTGTTGATGTTAGTGATGGGTGTACTGTTTAGAGTTGTGAAGTGTTGTTCTGTCTCATTTGTAAATGCTTCCCAGTTAGCTCTTTTATAATTGGTGTATGTGTGTTTGTGGCTAGCTGGGGTGAGTCTGGTTTTGGTGGTGATAATGATCGGGAGGTGGTCAGAGCCTAAGGTTCTGACCACCCTCCAGGATGTTGTGGGGGCGAGTTCTGGGGAGCAAAAGGTAATGTCTGGAGATGATGGGTTATAGAGGGCTTGGTGAGGAATATGGGTATGTTGATGGATGTCGTTAAGGATGATGAGGTTATCTGTTTGGTTTTGTAGTACCAGCCCTCTGTCTGTGTCGGGGTTGTCGACAAACCAGGCCGACGTCTTGGCGTTGAAGTCACCACCCAGGATGATGTGTGGGGTGTTTGTGATGTGTTGTGAGTGTGGTCTGTATTCATTTGGTACTGTAGGGGATGTTTGGGGAGGGATGTATGTGTTTATGATGGTTATGTTGGATTTGTTGCCAGTGCGTATTTTAATTGATTGTATTTCTGTTGTGTTATCATTTGGGGGGAGGAAGGATTTGGTTTGTACACTGGTTACTATGTATGATATTTCATTGTGTACCAGGATGATGAGTCCACCGCCCCCGCCGACAGCCCGGTCTTGTCTGATGGTGGTGAAATTATGAAATGTGGGTGTTTTTTGTGATGTGCGGAGTTTTTGTTTCTTGTAAGATGGCAATGTGTATGTTGTGTTGTTTGATGAAGTGTGAGAGTTCGTGTTTCTTTGTGTTAATGCCATCTATGTTCAATTGGAGAATGTTAATGTTATGTGCACGATGTATGTTGGGTGCTGCTGCACGAGGATGGGGTGGGGGTGAGGGAGGGGCTGGAGGTTGGGATGGGTGAGGTGGGGGTGGGGATTGGGGAGCAGGAGATGGGGGTTCGAATGGATTAGGATGGGGTGTGGTGTGTTGAGTTGAGGATGTGGATGGTATGGGAAGGTTAGGTGGGTTAGGGAGGAGAGGTGGATGGGTTTTAGGGGGGGGAGTGGATGATATAGGAAGGCTAGGTGGGTTGGGGAGGAGAGGGGGACGGGTTTTAGGGGAGGGATTTGACTGGGAGAGGGAGGGGCATGAGGAACAGGTCCAGGTGTTCGTGTAGTGTTTCTTGGAGGCAAGTGTTGTACAGGTGAAGTGGGTCCAGTTCCTGCATGAATTGCAGAGAACTGAACCCTTAGTGTGGCGACTCGAAGTGATGGGTTTTGAGCAAGTTGGACATATGTATGTGTACGTGGGTCCTGGGTTGCTCTCAATGTCTCCGGCTAGAAGAAGTCTTCGAGAAATGACAGCCGGAGAGTCATTTCTCGGTGTAGGAAAAACTGTGTGATGTGTGTGTGGTGTGAGAGGTGTGGAAATTCCCGGCGCGACCGAAGCCACTCCAAGGACCCGTGCCCCCAGGGGGGGGGGCAGGGGATAGTTGTGACGGTTTGGCTCCCGAAACTGCTCCCCGCGGCCGGCATCCGGTTGTCCTCCACTGGTCGATTGATCTTGTCTCCGGCTGTGGAGGGTCGGCAGCCATCCGCGGTTGGCAGCTCCGGGAGGTGGTCCCACGGCGTAGACGCCGCCACATCAGGCTCTTGTTGTTATGGTTATATGGTGTATCACTGACTCGGGGGAGGTGGAGTGTTGCGCCCCTTGTTACCTGCATCGTTCCGTTGTGCAGACCCGCACCCACGAATCAGTGACATTCTCAGGTCAGCCATCTCAGCTGCCTCTTGTAGAGTTTTAGGATTTTTCTCTTTGAGGTTCAACGTCAGGTCGCTGCCCGTACACTTAAAGAACTGCTCGAGAAGCATCAACTGTTTTATCTCATCAAACGTCGTTGCCTTCTCCGATCTCAGCCAGTTCCCAAAAGCGTCAGACAGTTCCCGGGCATGTTCAAGAAAGGTGCACTCACGACCCTTCATAACACCCCGGAAATTCAACCTATAAGTCTCTGGTTGTAACTCGCAGGACAGCCTCCTTCAATACCTCATAATCGATGCAAGACTCCAAGAGCAACGCATCATATGCCTTGAGTCCTTTGCCAACCAACCTAGAGGAAACAAGGGCTGCCCATCTAACCTCGGGCCACTGGTGCTCCCGGCACTTCTTCTCAAAACGCAAAAAAAACTCGGTGACACCCGACTCATCAAATACAGGGACTAACTTGAGCAGGTGCGATAAAGACTGATCAAGACCTCGATTCCCAGAACCGAGACGCTGCCCTGTCGACTCCACCCAAGACTTCTCCAGATCTCGGTCTGCACAGTACTTCGTAGCCTCAACCTGAAGCTCAGCCTCCTATACGGCGTTTCTCTCCTCAGCCTGAAACCTAGCCATCTCAAGCTCAGCTTCATGTTTTCGTTGCTCAGCCTGCTGGTTAAGTTTGGCGAGTTCGAGCTGAAACAACATCTCGGCAGACAAACCTTGAGGAGGGGGAGATGCAACAATTGGAGACCCACCCAAGTGCAAACCACGCTGCCAGTGACCATCAGCCTGCGGGAACATACCCGGCTCCGGAGCCCGAGGGGGCGCCATGGTAGGAGTCAAGTGGAACGGGGGCTGGGCCGAAGGTGCCCCAGCTCCCGCTCCACCCGAAGCCCCATGCCGAGCACCCAGGCCACCAGGTCACCTGTCGTCATGCCGCTAGTGCCCACATGACCCATGACCGTGGCCAAACACTGGAGACCATACCGATCAATCCCCGACACCCGGTCAACAGTAATAGGCATCTCCAGAAACTTCTTTGCATCCTCCTCACTAGTTATTACTCTAATGCCTTCTTACAAACCCCGCTGCTGCACCTCAGAGTCTGCTTCCCGTACTGTATCCTCACTGTACATTGATCCGTCATTTGACATAGTGTCCAACGAAAATTCTCAACGTTTATAAAAAAAAGAAGCACCTAAACTCTCATGTAGCACTATTCACTCAAAAATACTTGAAGACAACTCAAGTGCTATACTACGTTGCCAAAAAAAAATCCATGTGTCTAAAATATTCCTCAAAAAACAAATGTCCAACAATCCTGCAATTCGTCCTTAGATACCAGGCAAGGTCATGTTGTTGTTATTGTTGTTCCCCAGGCTGCCTGGCCTAACAGCCCCAAGGTCTCGAGCAAGGCCAAGGCTATAAACGAGCACCCCCACAAAACCCTCCCTGCTTATCACTAACAAAGCCCGGGTGACCGAAGCCACTCCAAGGCAGGGAGCTAAGGAGGGTGCGGAAACGCCCGGGAAACCAAAGCCCCACCCAAGGCCCTGTGCCCCTCAGCAATTGTGAAGGGAAAGTTGAGGGGCAAGGGAAAAATGTGACGCTTTGGCTCCCAATCTGCCAACTTCTAGGTTGGCAGTAGGGAGGTCAAACCATGGAAAAGACGCCGTCACTTGAGATCTAGAAGATATATAAGTAAAAGGAACAGTCAGAGTAAGCTATGGGTATGGCAGAGATCGCTCAGCTCTCACTCTGATAGACCAGCCCATCACCACATCACACAAGGCCATTATTTGTTATTACTGCAATAATCAACAAATGGATCCTGGTTTCTACTAAAATAAGATACTAGACAAGGTCGCCATTTGTTACGACCGGGACTGTGAATAAAACAAGGGCACTTAAAGATTGGACTAGTAATAGGGCACTATGCAACAACTGTACGCTAGATCCAAACCCTTGAACTTATATGCCGGCGAACAAAACACCTATACCCTTCCGAGTTAATCTGTGATAACGGAGTATCCTTAACTGGGCATAAATGTACTCCACTTCAGGCTAACCCACACTGGTATAGCCTGATAACACACAGGATGCAAGTTACGTTAAAATGCATAAACAAGAATCTAGGGAAAGATCAATTAAATCACTGCAAGATTTAATTCAATAAAAACATGCTTTAATACAGTTACTCTAACCAACAATAAACCCTTCACTCCTATCTGAAAGCAAGTGAAGTATAGTCCTACAGCATAAGATCTGGAAACTTCTGAAGAATGTCTGATGCTCATAAGATGCTCGTATCTTAGATTATATAAATGCAGGAGGCAGGACACCACACGTGTAAATGGAATACACAAAAAGATAGAACATATAATGGTAACTGACACGAGAATACTATAAATGCGCAACGGTAGTAATGCTCGACAGAAAAAAGAAGTGCTTCCTTATCAACGAAACAGTCTACTATGGTTGTGCAACTCAACAACAACCTAGACTAATAAATGCTTGTGAATAATAATGCATACATATCAAAGAGCTTATATTAAATACTAATAAGTGTCTACTCAATTAATAATGTCTAGCTGGGATATTCTAGGTAAGGAACTGGGGTTGAGCAAGACAGGCTCGTAGCCTAGCGATGTCCTTAAGGCTGTATCCTTTAAGTTACGTTCATTGACTAGGGTGCTCTCTTGATAGATCCAGATCACAAGTATCTGGTTCTATCCTGGCGATCCTCCAAAGACAAGCAAAGAGACAGCAAAGTGAGGAACTGGCACAGGCAAAAAGCCCTCAGTCAACACAAAGCTGCTCTCAAAAAAGGACACAACCAAAAAGACAGCACAGGCTACCACAGGACCAGTCGAAGTCGTGTAGGTATAAGCGAACCATACACACATCGATGACAACGACTACAGTTACCTTATCCCAGTATAGCATTAAATAAAAGAGCAGAGACACTAAATCAATAATGGAGACACACAGAGTTCATAACCTATACCAACTAAGAACCCACAAAAACCTATTCTAAGTACATGTAAATATCTCAGAGGACGGCGCATGTAATACAATGGGCCGGCTATGGAAACCGTATGCAGAACCCAAGGGGATAAGTAATTGAATAAAGGAGAGAAGCAATGGAAAAGGAAGAAGTTCAGAGAGAGAGACAGTTTCTAAAGGGGGTGATCGGGGGAGAGTAACCAAGGGATGTTAGATACATGCACGCCAAGCCTGTCCTGAGGTGTGTAGCTCCTCGGGACCCACAGGATCTCACAAAGGCATGGTGGTCGGCCAATCACAGGCCGAGACGTCACGAGGCAGCAGGTGTCACGTGACACAGCCAGCTAATCAAGGGGCGTGAGAAAGCACGCACGGGCGGGAAAAACTCCTCCAGGAGGGAGGAGGGAAGCAACACTCACTACCCCCACGCTGCACGCTCGCTCTCTCTCTCAACTTTACACTACAATGCATCTTATACTCTACTCATGATATAATATGCCTCCCGTTGTCACAGATGAAAATAAAGACCACCACTAGACTGTCTGTAACAATGCAAGTACTATGAAAGAAAGAACAACATTCTCTGATAACTGTAGCCCATTTCACTGCCCTGGCGAGCGCTAGCGGCTACCGAGAGGCGATTCTGCCAACGCTGGTAGGCGTCACAGGGTAGCCTCATCAGCGATTTCATGCACAAAGTTAAACACTCCCACCATTCGCCCGTGAGCGAAACTCTTAAAGTCTATGGTGTGCTCGTGATCGAGTCCCAAAGATTCTAATGTGCTATAATAGAAAGTCGAATATTTATTCGTGAATTCAGATCTAAGATTGTATTGGGTGCTTCCATTAATAGTTACTCTGGTCTTTGATAAGCTGCCATTAGTTAGATATAGGGGGTTCTTGACATAATTACCATTCATGGAATTCATATCAAGAATTATCATAAATAATTGTTCTGGTATTACTTGAGACCACGGCAGATCCGCGGAAAGACTCGTCTGATTTTAACCTAAAACATAGCTCTTATAAGGCGTTCGAGTATATGTATACTCTAGGAGTCTAGGGTCTTACTCATCAAGGAGTTGTTTAAACTCTCTAACGCACTCATGTAAGGGAATACACGATCCACCCATAATTTGGCAGAATTAATAACGTATCTACATTTTTTGTTGGGTTGGTCAGTTCCAATCACCCACTTAGGGCTATTCATTTCTAATCTAATACGCAATGATACCCCATCGAAAATATACTGATCGATTGTAGTAATGTCTAAGAAAAGAGGACCCGTCACAGATACTCCATGACTTTTCGATAACGTAAAACGTGCAACTTCGTCCGTGTTGCCATTTTAGAAATATGCTTCAGTATAGGTACCTGGTATACCAGTACCCTTCATTTCATCATGATAATAAGCGGTACTTCCCAGGGAATCCATTTTCTGTGGTGAAATGGAGGTAGCCATTTTAACCCGTTGAGCCCCGGCTAGTTATAATATTTTGTTCACCCCAGTCCCAAGCCATTTTCACTTATTTTTTTTGTTTGCTAAAATGGAAGACAAGGATGAGAAATGAAAAAAAAACAAAAAAAAATCACCTCTGACATTTTTTTTTGGGGGGGGGCCGGTGGGGGGTTAGGGGGGGGGAGCTTCAAAAAAATTTGTTGAGCCAAAATGGAAGAGAATGGTGAGAAATGAACACACAAATAAAAAAAAACTCATTTCGGTCATTTGGGGGGCGGGGGGGGGGGGTTTCAATAGTTCGTCTCCCCCGCATGACCACCCGCCCGGGAGCACTAGGGTAAAATCTGAGTATGGCATTGTACGGCATACATCCTAAGGAGTATCTCACATAAATCTCAAGCCTCTAGCTCCCATACGACCGGAGTAATGAAGGTTCAAAGTGGCGGTAAACTAGGGGTGTAAACTATCCCCACTAAGCCCACCACCACCAGCCGCGCGGCTGTCTCGGCCCGCTCACACCTACTGGCCCGGCTCCCCCACACACTACGGTACCGCCCCCTCCTATTCTCCCGCCATTTCCTACCTTACGAGCCACGTAAGTGTTTTTTATATGTCGGACGCACGTGATGCGTCGCTGGGAGTTGGTGATCAAAGACTGCCGACGCAACACGTGCGACGCTGGGTCTCAACGGGTTAAGAAAAGACACGTATGAAAAGTACACATTAGCCTCTACCATTTGCTCATTTAGATAACAATTCGCCGTTCGAAACAGCGAATTGGAAATACCATTGCATAGCGCGACATGATCATTTACGTCAAGGGCGGAAGTCGTATCCTCCTTAACCACGCCTATATCCAAGTCAATCGTTAATGTTGACAAATCTAGAAATTGACCGGTCACTCCAGGAATTCGAAATTCTATGTAATTGTCGGATATGGTGTTATTATACTCTACATTTACTGGGAGAATATCAAGTTTAGTACAACCAGCAATAGCGCTTTCCACTATCCTTGGTCTGCTGGATAGAGGGAATGACGAGCTTACGCTAGCATTATATTTCTTAAAAGGCACTTCACTCCCAGTATCCTGGATCGCGGGTGCTATTGCGGTCATCGCTGCTGGCAAACTAAACACAGCTACACATATATATAATTTTTATAACACTTATTCAAGCTTGATCTCTTTCGCTTTACTCTTCTTTTTACTCTAGTTGAAACTTTTTCTTTCTTTTCCCTCCACGTAGCACTTGCTCGCCCATTCTCTTTAATGCGTGAACGCCCCTTCTTTTTAGTGACGCTCTTACATTTTCCCCTTGCATTACATCCCCGAGAACTCTCCTCCCAAAATCTACTGCTTCTGGAGCTATGGTTTTCATTATGAAAGGCGCCACGCGTTTAGCTAGACCCCCGAGTAATGACAAAATACCACCCCCTCTCCTTCCACGAACTGCAGCAGGATAACAAATTCTAATATCTTCTAACCCTCCCCCCTTTAGCGCAAGACCGCTGTTAAATATTCTATCGAATTCCCTCGTAGTAGGGACTTGAAATGCGTACGTCATGGCTGAAGATTAGCTAATAACTGTAAAAGTTATCATCTTCGCTTTTTATATTGGACGAATATGCATAATACACGTTACAGTGCCTTCCCCCGCAAATGTCAGCTTTTGACTAAGCTGATCTCTAACTGTTAAACTAATGTCAATCACATTACGATTTAGTTTCTTATAAATCGTTTTATTAACTCCAGTACCCCCCGTCGACTCCATTGCAAAAACATCTAAAACATTAACAAGCTGACCCCCGTACTATGTAGGGGTGATCACATCTGAATATATAATAACAAAGTCTACCCCGGCATCGGGTCTTGCCATTTTTGGAGCTAAAGAGTGGGAATCCTTGTCGGTGAGCGAGCAACGGAATTTTACCCCAGCGTCGAATCCTAATATTCTTCCCATATGTTTACTGAAGCCAAAGTCAATAGCAGATAGTACAGCAGAGATGCCATTACCCCACGAATCCACTCGATCAATACCAACGGATACTTTTTTTGTCTTACGATCTCAAGATATAACTTTATTATGACGAAAGTGTTTATCAAAAACTGGTAAACACCTCTCCTTCAAATCCTGACATAACTCGGTATTTATTATATCACAAATATACTGTACATCCCCCGATTCCATGTTAGTTCTTGGTTTGTATGTAAAAAAATGGTTCCCGGTTATAATATACCCCTGAACTTGATAAAATATGTCGATAAATGCATCTTTGTCATTTTCTACTATACAAAAATAATTTTTGGGGTAGAAGAACTCCTGTAGAGAAATTTCATACTCCCTTTCAGGGTCAAGTTGTATAGGCGGAGAGACCATATTAGTAAAAGAATCAGCTGTATTTGCACGATACACATCTAATGAGCCGATGCTCGATAAATATATATAATGTTCTTCCGCCATATCTGTAGATGAACTAAAAATAATTCTACGCGGTCGCAAATATAAACCCAAATAATATATATATTTTGTTTACAATAGTATTACTACCAAATTTCGCAACATACCATATTAGTAATGGAGGTCCACATATCCAAATATTCATCACAAACGTCTTCTTCACTGACATCTCACTGGTATCCCTCTAGGTTTGTTGTTATATCCCCTACTCGCTTCTTCACCATCCTCATTTTTCATCACTTTATCTGATCCACATTCCCATTTCTTTGAAGATGAGATTAATATTATAACTTCAATATTCAAAGGCTTCAGTCGTAGTGCCAGCTCGTGCAGAATTGGGAGATAGTACTTGCTCCACATATCATCATCATGACCACCACATCCAACCCCAGCCAGGAATACAACCCGTTTAATCATAGGATTATCCATAACCCAAACCCCGAGTCTGTTCCCACATTCTTGAAAGTTTGCAACTCGATTTTCAGTCGTGTCCCTTTTTAACCCGTCAGTGAAATGAATGTCATTGGAGTTAGTCATGTAGTATTGAGCTAGCTGATTCTCCTCCACAGGGGTGCCGATACCGAATTGAGTGATTAGCGCGACGAGTTTGGGATTTTCATTCTGGCTTTCAGAAGAGGGGCTGCGTATAATAACACCCCCGGGTGTTTTTCTATCATAACGCACCGCCCGCGCCAGACCAAATTGTCGGCGTCGTTCTTTGTAGATGTCAGCATAAGGATATGCTAGAGATATCCCTAGCAATTCCAATAGAGTCACATCCAATAGCATTGACAGCGTACGCGATGCATGAATCTGACGACTTGAAATCCTCATCCATTAATACCCCCTCTCTAAAAATAAGTGGATAGTTCGCCATCTCGCTCGTGTAGTAGAGATGTGGGAGTTATGATGTTCTTCGGCTTTCACCTTATCATCTTATACCGCGCAATTCATCCATGCTCTGCCCTCCATATCGCATTATCATGGCTGGCTCAGTTGATAGCGTGCCTGATTCCCATCTTGAAGGTCTCGCGTTCAATCCCCGCTCAGATTGAAAAGTTTTTCTGGGATATAGCCGGCGGTTACCATCTCCCCATGAGCAAGGGGGATGGGTAATGGTCTCTGGTAGACTAAAGAAAGCCAAGCGCTTGTGAATCCTCGAAGGAGGAGATACAGGCGCTATATAAGTAACCAGAAGATTATTATTATTATACACGCTCTTTTAATAGAGCCTAGTTTCCTGTTTTGTTTTTCGCAGAATATTTCGACACTGCTATTTTTTTGTAATATGATACCCCGCACAACGTGACGCAATCATTCCAACCCCTCCACACCGGATGTAATCGATACCTTCCATCAACATGTTTTAACAAGTACTCGCCAAAACATGTTAATACCTGGTATAACATGATGCAATCATTATTAACCCCTTCCAAATTAGGTATACTGTAGTATATATTTTAATAAGAAATCCACACATTTCCCCCCCCCCCCACCAGCCTATCCTTTTTTTAATGTAGTATTGCTGTGTTAGGATTTCAGGGAGGCCACCGATCCCTGTGTTAAATAGAAAATTAACTAGATTTTCTTGCTTAAACTTTCCCTTTGTATTTAGCAAAGTTATAAGTATCTCAATAATATTTTCCCCCTTAAATGGAGCGGTTAAATTACCATCCTTATCCCAGCGTATCCCTGGTTTGGTGCTTAAAACATTAGTCAAGGCTTGTATTTGCAGTCTAAGGGCGGGGCTTGCGCGAGCATTAACCCTTGTCTAGCGGCGTGCGACTTATGTCGAGTTAAAGAAACTGGCAAAAAACGGGTGAAAAATGGGTGAAAATCGAGTGAAAATGGGTGGAACAGTAATGAACCATACGTCCGACATCTGTGGCCTCACGGCCCACACTAACTCCAGTTCCCCCACCGCACGGGAGGATGACAGTGTGACCAATAGTTCGCGAAAAGTGAACAATGTAGCAAAATCCGGTAAACTTCCATCTTTGAGGTAACACTGTCAGGGCTCCACGAGTGCTACGTAGCTGTATGTGGTGTCATTTTGTAGCGATTTCCGCCTAGTTTTCGGCACAATACAGTTCCTTTCATGCTGATGGTTGATATAGCAGTCAGAATGGCCTGAAAAGGCCCAAAACGGCCACAGACCACCCGCTAGATAATATTATCCAACGGTGGGTTTCTTAATGCGTTTTCACTAAAATCCTTATAATCGCTCCTATCAGACTCGTGTATACGAGATCTCTTTACTTTACGTTCAATTTTCTTTATACTTTGTACTTTACCTTCATTCTCTATCGAGGTGGGGGTTTCTATTTTATCAAAAATATATTTTGTTGCCAAGGTTCTAGGTATTAAACAGAATTCTTTCATACTTATTAACGCATCAAACCAGTAATCACACTTAATGCAAGACGGATTAAGGCGCTCAAAATAGCACCACCTCGTTTTGAAGCTAGAAGTTTTCTCTTTTTAAAAGTGGGTGTTTTATTAACGCTACTAATTGTATCTGATTTTTATATTTTCTTAATTGTTGTATGATCTTAGGGTCTGTGGTCAGTCTTTTTTTTTTTTAATTTGAGCAAATTTCTGCAATGCAGCTAATCTCCCCTTTTTTCAGTTCCTTTATTATTTTATTTCTTAATTTTAGCTAGTACTGACAGGAGTTTTATTAAATCTTTATGCTTTATGATTAACACCTTACGAGCGGCCTATGCGGTTTATTTATATGTACCGCCCAGCGGGGTGTTTTTAGCCAAAATAGGGCTGTTTACGTGATCATTTTCATGCCTAAATAAGACCCAGAACGTAAAACAAGTACCTATCCCTGAAAGGGCATAAACAGAGCTTTCGAATGACACCATAACGATCCTTTTATGATGGCTAGTTTTCTTGCAATAACCGTGCAACGCGAGTGCAAAAAGCATGAAATTCGGTACTTTCCCCATATAATTCAGTATGTAGCGAGTGAGAGAGGGAGGAGGGAGCTGAGATTCATGTCAGTAGGTTCGCCGCGGTGGTCTGGAGCAGTCATACGCTCGCTAGTCTCCTGCCACCACTTGTCTCTCTCTCTCAGCAACATTACGTGCTGAAATTGCCACTCGACCTATGTCGAGCGCCGCCACATAGTCCAGCTTTATTTAACTCGACTTATGTGGTGAGCCGCTAATTAAGGGTTAAAGGCTTCTTCATAGCTTAGTTAAGTCTTTTTGTGTCACCCATCTGTCAAAGGAAGTCGGATACCCTCTAAAATGAACTAAATATTTCTTCTTCCCCTTTTCAGTTCTAGTCTTTATTATGTCAATAGGATAATATTCAGGCAAAGTTGTTGGGATTAATTCCTCACGATAAATCTCACCCAAAATCTCCTCCCCCGCCAGATCCTCTAGAAAGTGTATTGGTATATTCTTATCATGATCAACCCGCGATATTTTAAAAATGTCCTCGGTATTTGATACTTTATAATTTTTACTAAATATAAACCGAGTTCTAGAGATGTTCTGAAAGCGTACTGTCTCACCAAACTTCAGTTTGCGAATGAAAGGTCTCCCTAGAGTTTTCTTCTTAATATACATCGCTCTAAATTGGGCTATAATCTCGTCAGCCTTAGACAGCACCTGCGCAGGTGTCTTTCCCGCCAAACTTGCATGTATCATATTATTATACGCTCTAACAATATCAGGAAAGGCGTTGATATATTTTAACGTGTTATTCAGCGTTAGTTATTTATATACTTTCACCTTTAAAGTTCTAATTGCTCTCTCAGAAATCGCCGCTTTTATTTTCCTTGAATGGGTGGAATATCTCTGGATATGTTTAGATTTTAAGAAAGTTTTCATTACTTAATTTGTAAATTCACCCCCTAAATCTGTCATTAAACGAGTATATTTAACCGACACCTTACGGGAAAGCAATATTGTGCGCAACCCCTGCGTACTTTCTTGAGAAGATTTTGTGTTTAATGGATATACATATAGATAATGTTACGACTGGGGTTCAAATATATCAGGGCTCTTATTCATTGGACTAGTAATGGCATAAATGCTACAACGGAAAGCGCTAGATCCAACCTCTGATGTATATTCCCAGTGAACAAAGAACACAAATACTCTACAGAGTTCTATATGCAATAATAGGCTATCAAACTCTCAATAAATGTGCGTCTACTCTAGGCTTAATGTTATGTGAAAACAGCCTATTACTACCTATAACCGAAGGTGCTTGGTTATGGTATGCAAAGTAAGGTGGTAAGAGAAGTTACAGCTTATGTTACTTTAATCAATAAATGTCAGGCACTCCTGCATGAAAGAAAGTGCACTAAAGTCCTTCAACACTAACAAGGAATCTTCTTTAAATGTTAGATGCTATAAAGATGCTCGTATCGGAAATGGAACCCAAAAAGGCAGGCAGCGGAACAATGCTCGTGCAGGCTATGCACACAAAAAGGCAGAATATATAATGCCGTCGGAGCCAAGAATATCCTAAACACTACAACAATAATAATAATCGCCACGCCAATGCAGTATTCCTATCAACAAAAAGAGCCTAAGTCGTTTGTGTCTCAATACATCAAACTAGGCTGCGAAATGCTTGTGTAATCATAAATGGGTATGCATAAAAAGAGTACTTGGTTTAATATACTTAATGTCTACTATGATTGATAAAGTCTAGCTAGAGTCAATGATACGAGATACTGGTGCTCATGGCATGCTGCATAGCCTAGTGCAAATCTCAAGTCTGTGTGTCAAATATTACATTATAATGAAGGGTAGCTCTCTTGAGAAACCTTAATACCGAAGTATTAAGCGTTCTCCTGGCGTCCCTCAAAGACAAACAATCGAGACTAGAACAGTGCAGAGTGGTATAGGCAAAAAGCCCTCATTCGTGCATGCTCTACTCTCAATGGCACACAGACTAGAATTTACTCAATCAACTCCAGTTCTCAGGTATGTCGTGCAGCTTTTAACTAAAGCCAGCACCCATAGGAAACAATATCTTATAATATCAGACTCCTAGTCTAGCATTATCTAATCCAGCAGAACACTAATAATTATAGGAAGCGGCAATATGAAAGCCAACCAATGCTTCGTGATCCACTTATCTTAACAACTAACATACATGGGTTATATCAGACCTTAACGCACAATACAACTGGCCAGCATGAAGCTGATTTTGCAGAGTTAACCAGAGGGGGTATAATATTAATAAAAAGGTGGTGAAAGATATGAAAAAGAGAGAGGTAGGCAGAGGAAAAGATTCTCAGGTACGGAGCGGGGGACAGGTAGCAAGGGAAAAAGATGGATGCGTTCTAGAAACCAGATCTGAGGGAGAGAGTGGCGAGAAACTGTATATATACTCGCACTAGCTCGAGCCGCGTGGGAAAAAAGCGGTTACAAGTCCTCTAGCCACTAGCAAGGGAGCTAGCAGCATGGTAAGGACCTCTCCACCAACCCCCACGAGGCAGCCAGCCGTGACATCATCGAGCAGGTCAAAAACACTGCGCGCTCCCTCTCACTCTGTTCTACTCTCTCTCTCTCTCCCAGATCCCATCATTACTAGTTAATGATAAAACATATACTTTACAATTAAATATATAAAGCCTTGACATGGGTGAAAACAAAGAGCCTTTCTGGACTGCCCATGACACGAGCTTTCATATGAAATAAAGCACACTCTAATACATAAACTGTAGCCCCATCCACTGCCCTGGCGATCCTAGCGAGTCACTGTAGGACAAGCCATGCGGTTCTAACGGAGTGGTTAACGTCACCCCCCCCCCCCCCCCCCCCAAGATTTTTCTCAGAAGCCCCAAGGCTCACAAACATCTGATGGTTAGAACCCATGCTATATCTCCACTTCCCATCACCCAGCGGCAGTAAAATATCTGGCACAGTTCTTCAACAAATCATTTTTCAAAATTATAACCCTCCCCAACACCATAGGTTAAATTATATGTAGTTATGCTCCTCAAGAGCGAGCTTCTCTAGCCCAGCATTCTGAGAGGAGTGCAACTCAGAATTACTGCTATAACATACTAAAAAAATTCAACTATCAAAGAAAGAGTTTTTATTTGATTTTTATGTTTATAATTTGTTTATTTCGGCTGCACTATAGGGGCAAGCCTAGTTTTTTCTTCTATATCAAACGCTCAACTCCTGCTTTACGACCCAATACGCTGGGCTACAACCGCGAGCCAACAAGCACCAAGCGCAAAATACTATTGAAACAATAGCAGGAGGCTACCCGTGTGTCAATCTACCCAGGATCATATACCCTTGAATGACCATCTGCAACCACGTTGTCACAACCGGCAATATGGCGTATGTCCAGGTTATATACCAATAACCTTAGTGACCACCTGGTCAGCCTCATATTCCGATTGTGAAACTGGTCCAAGAACTTGAGAAGGTGATGATCTGGGTAAACTACAACGACCGGACCATAGGCTGGAACATAGACCTCGAAATGCCCCAGCGCAAGCACAACTGCCAGTAGCTCCTCCTCGACAACAGAGCAGCTCCCCTGGGCCGAATTGTACTTCTCCGAGCAGAAACTAACAGGATGCTCCAGCCCATCATCGTCCTTTTCCACAAGGACGGCACCAGCCCCCACACCACTAGCCTCCATTGCTAGTTGGAAAGGTAGGCTAAAGTCAGGGGCCCTGAGGATCGGGTGAGTGCACAACAGGTGTTTTACTTCTCTAAACACCTTCTCACACTCAGGCGCCCATTTGAACTTCTTATCCTTCCAGTTATCCTCCACCTGAGCTTGACTGTCCCGTTCTCCTTCTCCACCTTGACTGCTAAACGTCATCACAGGCACAGTGAGAGGCTCAGGGGGGTGCCTCCCATACTCCTTCATGGGATTAACATGACATAACTGATTGCGCTTCCGTCTGTCAGCGTACTTCGCGGATAAGGGGTGACCTACAAGGGGCAGTAGAATCAACACCTCCTGACCCACGTGAAACTCCCTGAGTTCAACCTTGAGGTCGTACCTGTCCTTTCTGAGGGCCTGAGAGCTAGTCAAATTACGGCCAACCAACTCCAGACTGCGCAACATCCGTTCTCGACTGTTGAGGACACACTTGAGCATAGAACAAGGTTTTTCTGCGCCCTCCCATACTTCTTCAACCATATGGAGAGGCCCTCTGACACGGTGTCCAAAGACGAGCTCATTAGGGCTGAATCCCAAACTCTCCCCAGGTACCTCCCGCACAGCACACAAAACACATGGTAGGCCAAGATCCCAATCCTTCCCACTCTCAAAGCAACAACAACGAAGCACAGATTTCAAGGCTGAGTGCCATCGCTCTAACACACCCTGGCTCTCCGGATGATACGCAGATGACACAACCCCAACAATCTCATGCTGCGGCATTGCTTGGACAAAGAGGCTAGAAGTGAAGTTGGGTCCCTGGACTGACTGAATCCCCTGCGGGTAACCATACGGGGAAAAATACACTAGCAAGCTTCGAACCACCGTCTTCGCCGACCCATTTCTCATAGGGTACGCGTCAGGGTACCTCGTTGCTACATCTCCAGACTGTGCATCACTGTCCTCCTTCAACTCTTTCGTCTTTTTAAGCCCATCCTCTGCCCCTTCAGGAACAGTTACTGGGTCTTCTCCAGACTCGAAATGTGGTCCTAATAATGAGTCCCCGTGAAGGTCCGTTGACACTAAACTCTCAACCGCATCAACTTTCAACCCCTTCTCAGTACCCTTCCTCCGCTGATCTAAAGATTGTTGACCAGAATGTGACTCCCTGGATGCAGAATCTCCGGTGACAACAAACGCCATAGGCAGCCCCGGACACTTCTCAACCCACTCCTGCTCCTCCCTACTCACGTCGGCCAGCTTCTCGGCAACGACCAAGGGTGGAGCCTCAGAAGTAGGTCCCGCAAAGTCGTTGCCGAGAAGGAGGTCGACGCCCCCAACAGGTAACTTCTCCACAATTCCTACATCCAGGTCACGAGTCACACCATCAACTTCCACCTTCATTCTTACAAGCGGGTATGACCTTGTCGCATTAACTCCCTGAACCACAACCACCCGCGCCGTATTGACAGGTTTACCAGTGAAATTTCTCAACAGTGTTTGCGATGCCCCAGTGTCACGCAAAATTCTCACCTCATGTCTTCTACCCCCCCACTCCACACAACCGAGTCCCCTGTGGTCACTAAAGGCATCACGGACAGGGAATAAGCCTTCCGGATCCTTCTGCACTGGCAGTGTATTTACCTCGGAAGAAATGTCTCTAACAAACTCCGATGTCCTCTTGAACACTCCAATGCCGTGAGCAAAAGACACGGCTGCCGGAGGAGGTCGACTAGGGCACTCATTTGCCTTATGACCCTCCTGGTGGCAACTAAAACACATAAATTTCGGTTTCGGCTTATACTGTGATGTAAAAGGCCCCTGACTTTTCACATACGGTGTGGTGTAAGGTTTGGATTCAGTTTTAGTTTCACGGCTCTTCTGTTTAAATGTGTCATTGTTACGGGGAGGGGGAGGATAACGGTCCTTTGCACTTACATCGTACTTCTGTGAGGACCCGCAATCCCGAATCAACGACAGCCGTCGATCAGCCATTTCTGCTGCTTCGACTAGAGTTCTTGGGTTTTTCTCCTTCAAGTTCAAAGTTAGATCACCGCCCGTGCTCTTAAAGAACTGCTCCAACATCATTAACTGCTTAATTTCATCAAATGTTGTTACCTTCTCAGATCGGAGCCAGTTCCCCATAGCATCGGACAAGTCCCGGGCGTGTTCCAAAAAGGTGCTATCTCTTCCCTTAGTTACACCACGGAACTTCAAACGATACGTTTCTGGTTGCAGTTCGTAAGCCCTCAGGACAGCCTCCTTGAGATCCTCGTACACAATACATAACTCCAAAGGTAACGCATCGTAGGCTTTAAGACCCTTGCCTATTAATCTAGAGGATACAAGTGCTGCCCATTTATTCTCTGGCCACTGGTGTTCCTGGCACTTCTTCTCAAAGCGTGTGAAAAATTCTGTTACACCACTCTCATCAAACACCGGAACCAGTTTCAATAAGTGCGAGAGAGACTGCTCATGAACACGGTTACCAGCCCCAAGTCGCTGTCCCGTTGCCTCTACTCGCGACTTCTCTACGTCCATGTCGGCACAGTACCTAGTCGACTCTAAATCCACTTGGATTTTTGCTAGCTCTATGTGCTGCTGATGCTGAAGCTCAGATACCCTGATAGCCTTTCTCTCTTCGATCTTAGCTAATTCGAGCTGATACAATAATTCTGGAGTTAACCCTGGAGGAGGTGAAGGTGCTACAATGTTTGAAATTACCGGTGGTCCCCCCAGGGGCAACCCCCCCTGCCAGTCACCACCCAACTGTGGACGCGTACTCGGGGTCGGCAAACCACTGGCATGGCTTGGAGTCGAGTGTAGGGGAAGCATGGCCGAAGGGCTCTGAGCACTCAACCCATCTCGCTCACCAGTCACCCTGCCCAGTACACACGTTATCAAGTTATCCCTGGTCATGCTGCTAGTACCCGCATGACCGATAGCTGTGGCCAGGCATTGAAGACCGTACCGATTCACACCCACCAACCGCTCGGCAGTAACAGGCCATTGCAAAAATATCCTAGCATCCTCCTCACAGTTCACCTGATTAACCATATCATCATACTGCTGTTCCTCAGTTTCGACATTACGTACTGTGTCTCCATTCTCCTCTGATCCGGTATAAGACATGATGCTCACAAAAATTTCCCACCTCAATATTCAGAAAAGAAGTACCCCAAACTCTTAACCTCAATATACACACAAAAATTCTCGGAAATACTCAAGGGCTATACTATGTTGCAAAAAAAAATTATTCTTGCTGATCCCCGCAAAATATTCTCCAAAGCAACAAATGTTCCCTGCTAATAAATGTAGGTTAACCAAATCCTAGGTAAGGTCGCCATTTGTTACGACTGGGGTTCAAATATATCAGGGCTCTTATTCATTGGACTAGTAATGGCATAAATGCTACAACGGAAAGCGCTAGATCCAACCTCTGATGTATATTCCCAGTGAACAAAGAACACAAATACTCTACAGAGTTCTATATGCAATAATAGGCTATCAAACTCTCAATAAATGTGCGTCTACTCTAGGCTTAATGTTATGTGAAAACAGCCTATTACTACCTATAACCGAAGGTGCTTGGTTATGGTATGCAAAGTAAGGTGGTAAGAGAAGTTACAGCTTACGTTACTTTAATCAATAAATGTCAGGCACTCCTGCATGAAAGAAAGTGCACTAAAGTCCTTCAACACTAACAAGGAATCTTCTTTAAATGTTAGATGCTATAAAGATGCTCGTATCGGAAATGGAACCCAAAAAGGCAGGCAGCGGAACAATGCTCGTGCAGGCTATGCACACAAAAAGGCAGAATATATAATGCCGTCGGAGCCAAGAATATCCTAAACACTACAACAATAATAATAATCGCCACGACAATGCAGTATTCCTATCAACAAAAAGAGCCTAAGTCGTTTGTGTCTCAATACATCAAACTAGGCTGCGAAATGCTTGTGTAATCATAAATGGGTATGCATAAAAAGAGTACTTGGTTTAATATACTTAATGTCTACTATGATTGATAAAGTCTAGCTAGAGTCAATAATACGAGATACTGGTGCGCATGGCATGCTGCATAGCCTAGTGCAAATCTCAAGTCTGTGCGTCAAATATTACGTTATAATGAAGGGTAGCTCTCTTGAGAAACCTTAATACCGAAGTATTAAGCGTTCTCCTGGCGTACCTCAAAGACAAACAATCGAGACTAGAACAGTGCAGAATGGTATAGGCAAAAAGCCCTCATTCGTGCATGCTCTACTCTCAATGGCACACAGACTAGAATGTACTCAATCAACTCCAGTTCTCAGGTATGTCGTGCAGCTTTTAACTAAAGCCAGCACCCATAGGAAACAATACCTTATAATATCAGACTCCTAGTCTAGCATTATCTAATCCAGCAGAACACTAATAATTATAGGAAGCGGCAATATGAAAGCCAACCAATGCTTCGTGATCCACTTATCTTAACAACTAACATACATGGGTTATATCAGACCTTAACGCACAATACAACTGGCCAGCATGAAGCTGATTTTGCAGAGTTAACCAGAGGGGGTATAATATTAATAAAAAGGTGGTGAAAGATATGAAAATGAGAGAGGTAGGCAGAGGAAAAGATTCTCAGGTGCGGAGCGGAGGACAGGTAGCAAGGGAAAAAGATGGATGCGTTCTAGAAACCAGATCTGAGGGAGAGAGTGGCGAGGAACTGTATATATACTCGCACTAGCTCGAGCCGCGTGGGAAAAAAGCGGTTACAAGTCCTCTAGCCACTAGCAAGGGAGCTAGCAGCATGGTAAGGACCTCTCCACCAACCCCCACGAGGCAGCCAGCCGTGACGTCATCGAGCGGGACAAAAACACTGCGCGCTCCCTCTCACTCTGTTCTACTCTCTCTCTCTCTCCCAGATCCCATCATTACTAGTTAATGATAAAACATATACTTTACAATTAAATATATAAAGCCTTGACATGGGTGAAAACAAAGAGCCTTTCTGGACTGCCCATGACACAAGCTTTCATATGAAATAAAGCACACTCTAATACATAAACTGTAGCCCCATCCACTGCCCTGGCGATCCTAGCGAGTCACTGTAGGACAAGCCATGCGGTTCTAACGGAGTGGTTAACGTCACAATAACGACTGAAAACATCCATACACACCATTAAATATCGCACGCCTCCATGTTGTCTTTTGAGATGCGTAAGATCGGCTAAATCACAAGTGAGAATATTGCCTGGTTTTGAAGCTATTATTTGACGCCTTGGGAAGCGCTTACGTGTGGGTTTATGGTGAGTATAAGTTCTGGATGATTTAAAAAATGATTGCACTTGTTCTAGAGTGATTGTTTTATCTATGCGCTTTGCGGCATTATATAATTTTAATATGCTACCTAACCCTGCAGGATGTCCGTGATCGTCATATATTTTTTCTAGAATGTTCCTCCGGTTAACCATTGCTTAATATTTTAAATTGATAAACAGTTTCACATATACCCTCCCCAGCGATGTGCGAACGCAGTTGGAGCGCGGCAGGTGTGTTCAAACTCAGATCTATTAGCAGATAACCGTACGACTGACTCATAACAGCATTTTTATAGACTTCCACCAAATGTTCACTATGTTTCTTTCCATAAATTTGTCTTCCGATGCATTCAATCTGCCCCAGATCACGACTTTTCATGAGAATATAGTGGGAAGCATTAAGAGTAATTGTGCGTGAACATTTTCCAGCAAAAAACAGATTTTGCACAATAAACAATACCGATATATTCAAGTGTCTTCCTCTAGTAAAGACATTGGCTATAATATTATTTTTATTAATCTCACCACCACACCCCCAATGAAATTAATTAAAGTATATATGATCCACCGGGATTCGAACCCGGGTTATCACACACATATTTTTGCCACCTTAACCATTACACCACCAGGACGGTTAACCCGGCAAGCGCGATAGGCCTCACGGAAGGCTTCCTATAGGGAACGCGATAGGCCTCACGGAAGCAGGATTTTTAAAGGCGTACCAAAACGGCGCCAAGCTGTCTGGGGAGTCACAAATTGCGCCACGTTTAGTGCGACATGGTACCTCTCGATGGCACCCACAACCACCCGCCGCACGCACCCCACACAGTCTACACACGCAGTACGCTCTCAGTCACCATGGAGCCTACACGCTCCCCTGACTCGCTCCCTGTTGACTCGCCCAACCCTGTTGCTGGCGGTGTTAGTGCTCGTGGCAGGACACGAATACGTGCCAGGGACCCCTCCTACGTATATACTTCTGAGGATGATGAGCCAGTGCAGCCAAGAAGACCTACACGTGCTGGGAGAGGCACGACACGTGGTGGGAGAGGCACGACACGTGCACCAAGCACGACGAGTGCGAAGAGGTCATTGTCCTCAGCATTTGCTCTGACAACTGCTACCACAACAACTACTGCCTCTACTGTTGTGGCAACGACGCCCACGGCGCCCACCACCACAGGAAGTACAAGTGGCCGTCCTGGGGATGCAGGAGCATCGGGGGTAGTTGGCAAGAAGGGTAAGGGTAAAGGACACCCTTATCAGTTCAAGAGGAGTAAGGTGACACCTCCCGCCTCTACCACCCCCGCGTTGCCACCACCACCACCACCATCCACCACGGCCGCCCCTGTCTCACTACCCACCACGGCCGCCCCTGCACCACTGCCCACCACGGCCGCCCCTGCACCACCGCCCACGCACGCCCCTGCTCCACCACCCACCCATGCCCCTGCTGCTGTTGGAGGGCCTCGTAGAGTTTTGGCAGCCGGTCTAACGCCATCCAAGTTTGACGCCCTCCTCTTCCCTCCTGACTCCTCTGACGACGACGCTGCAGAAGGGGAAGCCTTCGATCCCAGGAACTATGGCTGGGGTGGTGATAGTGGGAGCGAGTCTGAGGAGGATCAAGACCAATATGAGGGAGGTGCAGAGGATTCGGAAGACGACGATGTACTTCTGCACCGTGACCATGACCAAGACCTGTCTGACGACGAAGGCGCAGACGACGTGGCTGACGGAGGGGCTGATCCTGATCCCCCACGGGCGTATAATTTTGCCTGGTCTGAAGGGTCCCATTTCCAACCAGATTTGCACCAGTTCAATGCCAATCTGGCTGGTTCAACAGCAGACTGGCCCTGCAATGACCAGTCCACGGAATCTGATTTCTTCTGTGCATTTTTTGACCAGGAGGTATTATCTCATCTCGTTTCCCAAACCAATGGCTATTTTACCTGGGTGAGGGAAAGAATTGATATGATATCTCCTAGAGCAAGAATTCGTGCATGGGTTGATACGACTGTCCCTGAGCTCCTTGTGTTCTTTGCGTTGTTGCTAATCATGCCTCTCTGCAGGAAGCATGTAATGGAGCATTATTGGAAGCACGACCCAATCATCAACACCCCAATTTCCGGAAATATATGGCTCGTGATAGATTTTTCTTGCTTCTGCGATTTTTGCACTTCGCAGACAATAATAATCCAAACCGAGCTGATAGAATATGGAAAGTTCGGGATGTGTTGACCATGTTGTTGCAAAGGTACAGGAAATTCTTCTACCCCTTTGCCAACCTGGTGATTGATGAGTCGCTCGTGCTTTTCAAAGGACGCCTGGTGTTCAAGCAGTACATCCCCTTGAAGAGACACAGGTTCGGGATCAAGATCTTTGTGTTGTGCGATTGTGAAAGTGGAATAGTGCTCGACATGATCGTATACACCGGCACTGATGTAGACATTCCAAAAGTCGGTGGCAACGACCCATTGGGCATGTCAGGGCACATTGTGAAAAAGATGCTGGAGCCCTACCTGAACAAGGGGCACACGTTGTACACCGACAATTGGTATACAAGTCCTGCACTCTGCCAGTTCCTCCATGACCACAAAACGGGGGCATGTGGGACTGTCAGAACTAACAGGAAGTTCATGCCTAAGTTCCAAGGCAATCGCATAGAACTGGACAACCCCTCCCACAGTGACACCGCTTCTGATGACGACTTGGCAGAGGAACAAAGGCGCCGCAGACTGGACAGACCAAGAAGAAAGAAGAAAGAGCACTACAAGCAGCTGGAGAAGTCTGGGAAAGTTCTGGCGGTAAAGTGGCTCGATAAGCGACCAGTTCACCTGCTTTCGACTGTCCATACAGGTGCCCAAGTGGACTCTGGTAAATTCCACTACCGTACCAAGAAGTCTATCCAGAAACCTGATATGGTGGTGGATTACACCAAGTACATGCGCCTTGTGGACAAGTCTGATTGCCAGCTTGCAGGCGTTGAGTGCCTACGAAAAACAGTGAAGTGGTATCACAAGCTTTTCCTTCACTTTGTTGACATCACGATGCTCAACGCTTACAACATGTGGCTTGTAAAAAAAGACATGGCCCCGAACAAAAAACTCAAGTTCAGGAGTTCATATACAACGTCGCCTACCAACTCCTACAAAAACACCAACCAGTCTCCGGTCACAGGGGTCGCCGTGCAGTCAACCTCCCAGACAGAGTCATTGATGGATATGACAAACACTACCCTATCCACACCGAGCTATCTGGCACCCGGAGGCTGCAAGTACAGTGCCAGGTCTGTGCCCACTCCACCAGAAAGC
Organism: Paralithodes platypus; assembly: GCA_032716605.1. NCBI lineage: Eukaryota > Metazoa > Arthropoda > Malacostraca > Decapoda > Lithodidae > Paralithodes > Paralithodes platypus. The sequence continues at coordinate 24,070,501 of CM064512.1, forward strand.
CACAAAGAAGAAGCCGAGTCACATCAATGTGCAAGGAATGCAACGTTGGGTTGTGTTTGGGCGAGTGCTTCAGGGACTACCACTCACTCAAGTACTACTAGGAGTGGTACCTGTGTCGCCCTATCTCAGCCAAACTCCTGCCCCGCCCACCTACCTCACTACCTACCTCACTACCTACCTGCCCGTACCTGACCTGCCCGTACCTGACCAACGTGATCTCAAAACACCTGCCTGCCTACCTACTTGCCCGTACCTGACCAACGTGATAATATTATCATAACATGTACAAATTATAGTTGTAGGAAAAGTTCATATGTTTTGGTATATACTGTATATATATATATATATATATATATATATATATATATATATATATATATATATACACAGTATATTATTGTATACAGTATACTGTATATATAAGCAATATTTTCATTTATTATTTCAGTTTAATTAATTAGCCAGGCAATATTTTGTTTTATTTATATATATACCTATGTATATTATACTTATGTACTAACCTTTTGTAACAACCTTTTGTAATAATAAAACAAACAAAAAAACAAACAAAAAAACAAATAAATAAACACAAAAAACATACTTATGCTCTGCTATTCATCAAAGTTTTCGACTTTATGAATAGCAGGGCATAAGTATGTAAAAAAAAAATTTGTCCAAGTGATATAAACACTCCAAAAACATCCCCATAACCTCTCTGGTTTCGAACCCACGTCTGTAGGCCTACGTCTCTAGGCCTACATCTCACTCAGTCCATCACTCTAACCACTAGACCATGACTGTTCACACTATACTGACAGCGATTAGTGCGTACGTATTTTCGGGCAGACGAATGCTTGACAAAAAAAATATATATACCCTCGATACACTTGTGTATATCGAAGTATTTAGTATGTATAATACTTTTACATAACCTAACATATTCTATCATTACGAACAAACAGTAAAGAAATTTACAAGTAAATAAATAACCTTTCATCCATGAGTTGCAAGCAAATAGTGCGTAAAAATTGTGTAATGAGATATCGGGTTACTCTAACATACTGCGCCATCCAAGAAGTCTTATCGTTGTTTACAATATAGCAACGACAACACAAAGTGTCTATAAGGTCTAAATTTGTGCATACACCCACGCTAATCTCATCTACTTACTGTAATCTGACTCCTTTTCTCTCCCGCGCCACCCACCTTTCTCAATACACCACTCTTATTTCGCCTATTATTCGTCCGTATGCCTCTCTGCGCTTCATTTATCAGTGTATATTATTCACATGGGCTGCCTTACTCATGAATATGAACAGGTGAAACCATAAAGGTGCTTTTTAGGCGAGATATAGAGCGTTGCTTCTCATCAATCGCACGTTCTTGCCTCCACCCTCTCTCTCTCTCCTCCCGCCTGACTCACTCACACACACTCGCTCGCTCGGGGATGTCGTGCCTATCAGCCCATTTTTTTCAACTTGCAGCCACCGTAACTCCACACCCACATTTTTTTAGGGTGGTATATATATATTGGCAGATGTGGCTGCTTATTTCCAAGACATTGAGGTACTTTTTTTTAAATTCTGTGAGATCGAATATTTTGGCAGAAATGCACAAATAACTACCCTAGCTCCTACTGCTATTTAGCGCTTATCAGGTTAAAGGTTTATGCACACGCCTACGACTTATTATCCATTCTCGAATACTGGATATTAATCTAATCATGTTCATATTCCCAACCGCACTATGGTAGCCTACTGTTTAAGTGAGAGGAAAGAATATTCATGGGGCACAGATCATATAGACCGGCCTCTCGAAGAAATATAAACCTACTAATAATATTATTTTTATTAATCTCACCACCACACCCCAATGAAATTAATTAAAGTATATATGATCCACCGGGATTCGAACCCGGGTTATCCACACATATTTTTGCCACCTTAACCATTACACCACCAGGACGGTTAAGGTTTATGCCACGACTTATTATCCATTCTCGAATACTGGATATTAATCTAATCATGTTCATATTCCCAACCGCACTATGGTAGCCTACTGTTTAAGTGAGAGGAAAGAATATTCATGGGGCACAGATCATATAGACCGGCCTCTCGAAGAAATATCCCTAAACCTACTAATAATATTATTTGTATTAATCTCACCACCACACCCCCAATGAAATTAATTAAAGTATATATGATCCACCGGGATTCGAACCCGGGTTATCACACACATATTTTTGCCACCTTAACCATTACACCACCTATTAGAATTAGCAGCCGTTAGGAAATTATCGTCCAATATTAGCAGGGTGTGCAATTTATTTTCAAGGGGGTCAATTTCTTGCTCGGGATCTATAATTGTCTCGCTGATCACTATTTTATCCTTAACTTTAGAACTATTTTGTAGAGGATGAGATGATGCCCCGCATATGTAAATTTTATTAAAAACGTCACTATACTTTTCCACAAGTCTTTTGCAGAGCTGGGTCTTGCCGGAATTGGTATATCCGGCAATTATTACCTTGGCGGGGCTGTGAAATAAATTAATATGACTTTCATTGAAGATGTTTTCCCCTTCCATACTTGGGATGAACTAACTACTATTACATAATGTCATCAAGATAAATAGGTTAATATACAGACACACCATTTTTTTGGGTATTACCCAACATACCACCACCATCATACAAAACAATTGCTCAATATATATATATATACCATCACCATTGTTATCTCATCATAAATTCTAGCACATACAAAACAAAAAATCTTATTGAGACATCTTAAATTCTAATACATGGAAGAAAGAAAAAAAAAATCATATGTAAACTGTCCAGAGTTATAACCATGAAGGTCCGGGATTACCAGGGTGAAGGGGTGGGATGAAGCAGCTTGCATTATTCCTCCCTCGCTCATAAACAACATTCAACATACCACCTCCATCTTACAAAAAAATTGCTCAATATATATATATATATATACCATCACCATTGTTATCTCATCATAAATTCTAGCACATACAAAAAATCATATTGAGGCATCATAAATTCTAATACATAGAAGAAAAACAAAAATCATACTCAAATTTGATCTACCTCCATCTTTGTTTGGCTCTCATCATCATTCTGCGACCTGACCATTTGCGTCTCCTCATTCACACATGTCAACACGTCCATTTCCATCTGATCATCCCCACACTCTGTTTCGACATTCACTTGATTATTCCCCCCAGCCAATGGTCTTTCACACTCCATCTCTTAATGTTCATTCTCATCACATTGAGACGATGGGAAATATACAGCAGCCATTTCCTCCCTATTTTTCCATAGAGATGTTTTCTCACCCTGGAAATGATCAGTCGTCTCCTCCCCCTCCTCCATCGCTTCCTCTTCTTCTTTATCCTCCGCATTCTCCTCCTCCTCCTCCCCCGCATCATCATTATTTGAGTCTTCATCATCATTCACATCATCCATCTCAAATGCTTCCTCGACCAATCTAGCATTATCTGGATGACCGTATCCTCGAGTTGTGTACTTGTCAACATAGAATCGCTTAACATCATAACTGGAGAGTCCTCTTTTCCTGCACGATGTGGTAGCCATTTGACCTTCCACGTTACGAATAGACAAACATTGGAACACATCACTTTCATTAGATACCAAACATTTTCGATATTTGTCATGGGTCAGCTCTCTTTGCACGTGTCTGGGGATACCTTTACTTCTCCCAAACTGCTCATTTGATCCTTCATTCTCCTGAACTAGTATGGAATACATCTTTGGCTTTAAGACCACGCATTCACGGATCAATCTGCTCCCTGTTTCTGACTTTAGCAGACCCAACTTTCCTTTCCTATCATTGCTGAAAAGGGGATAATCCTTGTCATAGTTGCTAAAGTCAATTTACGGTTCTAGAGGTCCGTCTCTAAGGGCTGTTACGACCGGCACAACGAAATAAACAAGGGCACTTAATATTGGACTACAAGAAAGGCTAGATCTGCAACAACGGTACACTAATTCCAAACCCTCAAACTATTAAGCCGGTGAACAAAACACTTAAACCCTCCAGAGTTAATCTACTGCATAAGGGGGTATCAATTAACTGGGTTAAGTGTACTTACAAAGGCTTTCCGGTGACGGAAAAGCCTACTCACAACAAGAGTAATTACGTTAATAAAAAGCTCTCAAGTAATAACAATGCTTTACCCCTCCACCCCGGAAGGGCTCTTGAACGCCCATAACAAACTCGGCCCGCCCAACCCGGAAGGGCTCTTGAACGCCCATTGCTTGCGTGAGTGCTTTCGAATGCCGCGCGTACATTTTTTGTATCGTGGGAGGGTAGGTGGCGCCACCAGGCATAAACTACGCCACAACAACAGTATCTACCCCGACGCCATCATGGATAGTACGCCAAATAGTGATTCCGCTGTGTCCGATACCGTGCTTCCTACGACGCCCTTCCTAGTTCGTCGCGCCTTACCCCGACGCCATCGCCTAAATGTGTTATCTCCCGGAGGTATTGAGACGACATTGAGACTATATGAGTGTGCTGATGCCAAGTATATTGTTGATGATATAGTCAGTGACGACTCCAGTAATTATAAGTCGAGTGATTATGGCCATGAGAGTGAGAAAGAAGAGCAATTCCTGGGATTTGCGAGAGAACATGACAGTGATGAAGGTGATGTACCAGTTGTTGAGGAAGCTGGTTTACCTAAAGACAGTGAACTTGAGAGAGTGAGTGAGTGGGAGAGTTCAAGGTCACTCACCAAATTTCGCATAAGTGACACGCCAAGCCCTTCACCAGGTAAATCGCCTTTCAACCTACACTTATATAAGCAGAAAATACTTGAGAAGGCGGCCGCGGCAGCTAGGGAACATGCCAAAATACTTGGTGAGGATGAGGCTGTGAGTGAGGGTGAGCGTGGTGACCCTTCTCGCCCGCCATTGTCTCCCTTATCTACCCACGCCACCCAAGATGACCCGGATTCCCCGCATTCTTCCCCACCACCCCCACCACTGCCAAGGGTTGAGGACCCCCCACTTTCGGCCTATTTGCCTCCTAGGTCCCCCGACAGGAGACATACTGCTGCCGAAAAGGGGAAAGGCAGGAAATATACCAAAAAAAATTAAGAAAAGTAAGAGAGTTTTGTTCGAGGCTCCCGCGGCGTCCACCCCTGCCGGCCCCAGCCATACGCCCCCGCAACTTTCCCCACGGTCCTCCCCACCTCTCCCGCCTTCAACATGTCTTCCTGAAGAAGTCTTTGAGCTCGCATCACCAATACCTGGGCCTAGTGACACTGAAGCATTGCTTTCTGTCACTCGTCGCAGGCCAAGGAGCCCAGGACCTCGGGGGGACACAGCCTCACCTGCCACTCCTTCCCCACCTCGCCCACCCGCACGCCGCCCACGCATCACTGGTTCCCCGCCAGATTATGTTGGGGCCACTGATGATGAACGGCACCTCTCTGAAGACTCTGGCCATGATTACATAGGTCGACCGTCAGGGCAAGATGACCACTCTGACGATGACTATATGGACATCGACGACCCTCGACCCATCCGCTTGGCCCGGCGTCGTGCTGCCCGTCGTGCTGGCCGCCGCCCTAGGGCGCGCGTCTCCCGAGTTGGCCGTGGGCGTGCTGGGCCACCAGCTGGAGCTCCTCGTCAGCGTAGACAAGACCCATTCTACGTTTTTCAGTGGCAAGACGTAGTTGATGGGGATGGATACAACCCTGATGTGCCAGCTTTTGATGAGGTACTGGAGGGTTCAGGCATTACCCCTAATTTTCCTGCAGGCCCCAATGCTCCACCACACGAACTATTTGGGGCCTTCTTTGATGAGGAGGTGGTAGGCTATGTTGTCAAAGAGACAAATAAGCAGCACCAATTCCAGGTCCACTTTTTGGGCAAGGTGACCAAGGGCCACATGAGGCAGTGGACCCCAGTGACTCATAAAGAGTTCATGGTGTTCCTGGCACTCACCATGCTAATGCCTCATGTCAAGAAGCATAGGTTGCCTGACTATTGGATCACCAATGATCTGATATCCACCCCTGCCTTCGGGAAATATATGTCTCGCGACCGGTACCTTGATATCCTCGCAGCGCTCCATCTTGTCACCAACACTGACGTCCACCTCGGTGACAAGCTGTGGAAGATTAGGACGTTGTACGAGATTGTAAAAGTAAAGTAATGGTGTGTAATAGGGGAGAGCATAGGGTGAATCTAGATGTGAGGCTGGATGGGGAAATATTGGAACAAGTAGAGTGTTTTAAATATCTAGGAGGAACAATAAGCAGGAGTGGAGGTATGGAAGTGGAGGTAAAACAGAGAGTGTGTGAAGGAAGAAAGGTTTTCGGAGCAATGGGAAGTATGTGGAAGACGAGAAATCTCGGAGTGAAAGTAAAAAGTGCACTGTATCAAGGAATTGTTGTGCCAACAGTGATGTATGGGGCTGAGACATGGGCTCTGAAGAAAAAGGAGAAAAGAGGGCTAGATGTGATGGAGATGAGCTGCTTGAGGAGTATGTGGAGTTACTCGTAGAGACAGATTGAGGAATGAAGAGATACGTAGGAGAGTCGGGCAGCAGGAACATTTGTCAGCCAGAGTGGACAGAAGGGTGCTGAGCTGGTATGGTCATGTTGAACGAATGGGAGATGAAAGGCTTACAAAGAGAATATGTGAGTCAGGTACAAGGGGAGATAGAAGGGCAGGAAGACCCCCATTGAGATGGAGAGACTGTGTAAAAAAGGCTTTGGATGATAGGAATGACTATAGATCAGGCAGGGGAAGTGGTGGTGGACAGGAGTGAATGGAGAATGCTTGTGAATAGTTGAGTGAACACGTGGTCATTTGGAGTAAGGGGTCGGGCGCAAGTTCGACTAGATAATAGTCCATCAGGCGCCTGGCCCGGGGGGACGATTAATATGAAGGGTGTGCCTGGAAGTGTGGTGGGAGGGCTTGTGGCTTTGGCTCCGCTGCATGTCTGCCTGCCGAGATCGGAACCTCTCCGGGTGGTCAAGGGCCGGGGGAGTGCTGGAGCGACCTTGGTAACCCTGGTCTCTGGGTGACCTGGATGTGTGTGAGTTTGTGTTTTTTATCTGTGTTTATTTTTTGTTTTATGTTGTTTTTGTGTTTTCCCTGTTCTTGCTCTGTCTTGAGTCGGCTACCCCCAAAATGGGGATTGGGCCTGAGCATATAGATAGATAGATAGATAGACGAGATGATGCGAGAACGCTTCACCTCCTACTTCAAGCCCTTCCGCAAGGTCGTCATTGACGAGTCTCTTGTGCTATTCCGGGGAAAACTCAGCTTCCGGCAGTACATCCCCTCAAAAAGACATCGCTTTGGCATATAATTCTTTGTGCTGTGCAACTGCCAAACTGGCTATGTCCTGGACTTCCTGGTCTACAGCGGGAAGGATGGGGACTTGCTTGTGGACCCCCTCATTGGCTTTGGCGGAGCAGTGGTGAAAGCCATGATGGACCGCTACTTTCATAAGAATCACGTCCTCTACACGGACAATTATTACACGTCCCCCACTCTCTCACAGTACCTGCATGGGCGCAAGACGGGGACTGTAGGCACAGTACGAGGGAAAAGGAAGGGCATGCCACCTTTCCCTCCAAAGACCAAAAAAGGTGATGTGTTCAAGAAGAAGTCGGGGCCCATTCTGGCTATCCACTGGCACGACCAGCGGAAGGTCAACCTCCTGACCACCATCCACAAGGGGGAAATGGTGGAGACTGGCAAGGTGGATCGCCGCACCCAGGCCAGGGTGACCAAGCCCGATGCTGTCCTGGACTACAACATCAACATGAGGCTGGTGGACAAGTCCGACATGCAGATAGGCTTCATTGACTGCCTGCGTACCTCGTGCAGATGGTACAAAAAGTTCTTTCTGCATATGGTGGACATGTCAGTTCTGAATGCCTACAATATATACAAGCTTCGGAATGTGAACACACCCATGAAGTTCAATAGCCTGCGGAGGTTCCAAAAGCAGGTGTTGACGGAGCTCCTGGAGAAGTATGCTACGCCACAGAGGGCAGTGGAACATCCTGGGCCCGCCGTTATTGACCGCTTGCAGTGTGCTCAATACTTGATTAGGCACAGGCTTGGTTCCCTGCCTCAGAATGAATCAGGAAGAACGCAGCAGAAGCGGTGCCATCTCTGCTACAACAGCAGGGTGAGGCCGAGGTCAGGTAAAAAGTCAACCATGGAGTGTGTGGAGTGCAAGGTGGCACTCTGTGCTTTAGAGTGCTTCTTTGATTACCAATCCAAGCTGGAGTTCTAATAATCATACTGAAATTTCCAAATAAAATTACAATATGTACACTATAATTATATAAAGGCAAAAAGTGGAAGAAAACCAATTTATTGTAATACAAAAGTCATGTATTATGAGAAAATTGATACAAATACAATTACACCATAATAATATGTGACAGTGACACATATGTATATTCCAAGTGACATTCATATGATTAGAACCTATAGAAATATAGAAATCAGTGAAAAAAGACACAATAAATTGTATATAAAACGTATACAAATCATATAACTAAGTGAAAGTGACACAAGACCTAATATTTGATGGCCAAAGTATAATAAACACCTGTGATAACGAATAATCAGTGCCTAATACAACAATAACCTACCTCAATTACTAATAAAATCTACGGTATCGAGTGAAAATGAGCATTATCAGTGACAGTGACACTCTCTAAAGCATATTTGTCAAAGTGAAAGTGACACAAGACCTAATATTTGATGGCCAAAGTACAATAAACACCTGTGATAACGAATAATCAGTGCCTAATACAACAATAACCTACCTCAATTACTAATAAAATGTACGGTATCGAGTGAAAATGAGCATTATCAGTGACAGTGACACTCTCTAAAGCATATTTGTCAAAGTGAAAGTGACACAAGACCTAATATTTGATGGCCAAAGTACAATAAACACCTGTGATAACGAATAATCAGTGCCTAATACAACAATAACCTACCTCAATTACTAATAAAATGTACGGTATCGAGTGAAAATTAGCAATATCAGTGACAGTGATACCCTAATAAACATACTTTATATAATTGGCCTCAAAATAACTATAAAAATATCAAATAAACATCACATTCTCAATATCAAACACTAAAATCGTCTAAGGGAGATAAATACTTTGGCGCGACGAGCGGCTAGGTGCGTCGTAGCCATGGCCGGGGTGACGCGTCCGAACGCGGGAAGAATTTGCCGCATAAAAGCACTCCTCTTCCCGTGCTCATCATTATGCAACCAGAGGGGCTAGAGACCTCTACTCAACGCCATTCGACAGAGGAAGGTTTGTGGAACATTATTTTTTTTTATTCACAACATTACATGCCATATTCATTGACTTACAGTGGAGTTAACATAGCCCAAAGATCGTCAAAACACCCGGTACCGCAGCACAGTCGCGAGCTATAGCCCCCGGGGCTGGAGGGTTAAATAAACTATGACAAAATTTAATAAAAGATTATATGCTTACATTATCTTTAGTGTGAGTCTGAACTCAACACTAAAACTCTTCTATGCTCTATGAAAACACTTGAAGTCTAGTCCTACAGCAAACAGATATGGAATCTTCTGAAAACGTCTGATGCTCCAAGATGCTCGTCGAATATAGAACAGGAATAATGCAGGGGGCAGGTCACCAAGCGTGTATCTTAACCCTTAAAGAGCGGCGCGCAACGTAAGTCGAGTTGAAAAAACTGGCAAAAAACGGGTGAAAAAAGGGTGGAAATCGAGTGAAAATGGGTGGGATAGTAATGATCCATACGTCCGACATCTGTGGCCTCCCGGCCCACACTAACTCCAGTTCCCCCACCGCGCGTGAGGATGACAGTGTAACCAATAGTTCGCTAAAAGTGAGCAAGGTAGCAAAATCAGCTAAACTTCCATCTTCGAGGTAACACTGTCAGTGCTCCACGAGTGCTGCGTAGCTGTATGTGGCGTCATTGTGTAGCGATTTCCACCTAGTTTTCGGCGCAATACAGTTCCTTTCATACTGATGGTTGATATAGCAGTCAGAACGGCCCGGAAAGGCCCAAAACGGCCACAGAGCACCCGCTAGAGGAGGGTTAAATACACCAAAAAGTAGGATACATATATATGGAAACAAGAAAGTGCAACAACTCTGTGACAGCACTAACAACAGCAACTCAAAAACAGTACTTCCTTAGCCAAAGTTACAGCCATACTGGGTTGTGCACTATGCGTCAACCTAGGCTAAAACAATACGTGAATAATTGCTAAAGCATACGCGGTTAAAGTTAATAAACAAGAAGCTGTCTTTCTTACTAATAAAGTCTAGCAGCAGCATAAAGGTACAGGGAGCCTAGGCAGAGCTCAAGCATACTCGCAGCCTACTGTCTCCCCTGAACAGATTTCCCTTATCTTACATTAAGTGACTAGGAGGCTCTCTTGGTAAGTCCAGATCTCAAGTATCTGGTCTTACCCTAGCAAGTATACAAGCAAGAGTAGGCTAAAGCCCTTCGCTTGTATACTGCTAAGTTCGCAAAGGAAAATATGCACAAGGGTGTAAAACAGGCTACCTAGCTCCGTCGAAGTCGTACAGGCTCTGACTTGCCATATACATAACACAGACAACGACCAAAGATACCCTCCACTGTCTAGCATTAAATAGTAATAAAGAACAACCAAATAATTAGAAGCACCCAACAATATGAATCCATGTGACTATGATTCTAATAAACTCTAAAGCTAGTGTAATACATATATGTGAGAACAGGCGCTGGTAATACGACTGGCCGACTATGGAAGTCGTAGGCGAGCACCAGAAGGAATGGGTAATTGAATAAAGCTAAGAAGTATTGGAAAGGAGTTCAGAGAGAGGCACAGCAGTAAAGGGGGTTAGATGTGAGACAGAATGCGAGGGACTTGTAGGGCCGAGCGCGCGATACCAAGTTCTGACGAGAGAGAAGGAGAGAAGTACTGAGTCTGGCCACCAGATGGCTCTGCGACCAATCACAGGCCACTACATCACATGACAAGCAGACGTCATATGCCATGCCAGGCCCGCCGTCCAATAGCGAGTGGGCGGGCCCACCGAGCGAGGAATGGACACGTACATACGCACACACACTGCCTGTTCGCTCTCCCCTCCGACTCTCTCTCTCTCTCTCACACGCGCTGCATGTTATAATCACTACAATGGATATAAAATACTTCTAAGTGTCACAGACAAGAATAAAGGCAAACACTGATCTGTCTGTGACAACATGAATACTAAGAAAGAAAGAATATCGTTCTACGATTATTATAGCCCATTTCAGTGCCGTGGTGAGTGCTAGCGAGTCACGAGTACATTCTGGCAAACTGGCCAGCGTAACACCCCGCCCAAGATGTGGGACGTTTTAACCTCAGGTAAACGCCACATCTGACCAGACAGAATGCCCACAAACCCCGCATCACCCAGCTACTCCCCAAGTTGTGAAAAACAAGGCACAATCACAAACATAAAAACACTTCATTATATACAAAAAATCTACACAACACTTCCCCAAAATAATAGTATCACTTAACAATGTTACGCTCAATGAGCAAGCTTCACCAAGCCTAGCTTACTAAGAACAAAAACTCAGAATGTCTTAGATTCTTGCTGTAACATACTGCACTTATATACTATCAAAAGAAAGAGTTTTTATGTGAGTTTTTTTGTTTGTATTATTTTAATAGTGTTTTTGGCGGCTTTGCACTACAGGGGCAAACCTAATTTTTCTCCACTCAACACACCTGTGGTGATCTACCCTGGGTCCTCCACCCTAGACAAACAGTCCGCTATCACTTTGTCACAACCGGAAATATGGCGAATGTCTAGGTTGTACTCCTGCAACATTAAGGACCATCTGGTTAGCCTCATATTCCGGTTGAGGAACTGATTTAAAAACTTCAAAGGGTGGTGGTCAGTGTAGATCACCACGACTGGGCCAAAAGCGGGAACATACACCTCAAAGTGCCTGAGCGCCAGCACAATGGCCAGAAGCTCCTTCTCTACCACTGAATAGTTCTTTTGTGCTGAGTTGAACTTCTTAGAGAAGAAACTTACTGGGTGTTCCACACCTTCTGTGTCTGTTTGCAACAAGATGGCACCAGCCCCTACACCGCTAGAATCTGTCGCTAGCTGAAAAGGTCTCGAGATGTCTGGGGCCCTGAGTATGGGGTGAGTGCACAAAAGATGCTTCACCAGGGAGAATGCTTTCTCACACTCAGGTGCCCTCACAAACTTTTTCGTCTTTGCAAGTAGGTCAGTCAGAGGAGCCAGCACCGAGGAGTATCCGCGGATAAATCTCCGATAATACCCTACCATGCCCAAAAACCTCATGATTTGTCGCTTGGTGGTCGGCCTGGGGAACTGGTTAATAGCCTGTATCTTAGTTTGGGGGGGGGGGGCACACCTGGCCTAACCCTACCACAAACCCTAAGTACTGCACAGTTGCCCGAACAAAATCGCATTTGCCCAGATTGACCGCCAAATGAGCCTCACTCAGCCTTCTGAACAATGCCCCGATGTGCTCGCAATGGCTTTCAAAGTCATCATCGTAGATTATTACATCATCTAGATAAACGGTGCAGTTAGGGATCTCCGCCACTAACACATTCATCAGGCATTGGAAGGTTGCAGGTGCATTCTTCAACCCATATGGCATTACGTTGCAACGGTAAGTGTTCCAATCCACCACAAACCCGCACACCTGCTTTGCCCGCTCTGACAACGGCACCTGCCAGTAGCCTTTGACAAGATCCACCTTGCTCAGGTAATGTGCACACCCGATCATGTCAACACTGTCATCTACGCGGGGAAGAGGGTAGGCATTGGTGGGGATTAAGCCGTTCAACCGCCTGAAGTCAATGCAAAACCTGACCTTGCTGTCTGGTTTAGGCTGCAGAGTGACAGGAGATGTCCACCTAACCGCCCCTTTCTCTATCAGCCCCCTCTCCAACATGTAGCCTAATTCCGCTCAGAGAGCCGGAAGTTTAATGGGAGGTACACGATAGGGCACTGATTTAAAGGGGGGGTGGTCTCCAACGTCGACATCGTGCACAGCATGAGTTGTGAGGCCTGGGTGCTCTTCAAAAACAGGGGGGTATAAACCGAACAGGTGCTGGATCGCTGCATGCTGTTGCTCAGGCAGGTGCTCAAGCGCTTCCACAGCCACCTGACTCGTGTTCCCCGCCCACTGATCCGTCGAGACATGACTTCCCAATACCAACTTTCCTCCACCTGTGCCTCACTGCCCCCCTCTCCTTCTCCACCTTGACTGCTGCAGACCAGCACGGGGACAGTAGGTTGCTCAGGTGGGCGCCTCACGAACTCTTTCAACAGGTTCACATGACAGAGCTGATTCTTCTTCCACCTATGAGGAGTAGCCACAAGGTAATCTAGGTCGGATAACTTCCACGACCTTGTAAGGACCGACATACTTGGCAGACAGGGGATGGCCTACTAAGGGCAACAAGACCAAAACCTCCTGTCCTACCACAAACTCCCGGAGCTTTGATTTTAAGTCATATCGATCCTTCATCAAGGCCTGAGTACCCACCAAATTTCTCCCTGCCAACTCCAGGCTTTTCGGCATCCTGTCTCTGCTCTCGAGGACATACTTGAGTAGAGAACATGGCGGCACAGTCCCTTCCCAGATCTCTCTCACCATGCTTAGAGGACCTCTAACCTGATGCCCGAAAACCAACTCGTTAGGGCTGAACCCAAGGCTCTCACCAGGTACCTCTCATGCCGCAAACAAAACGTACGGTAGCCCCAGGTCCCAATCCTTACCATTCTCTAAATAGTAGCACCGCAACATGCTTTTCAAGGTGGAATGCCATCTTTCCAACACCCCTTGACTCTCTGGGTGATAAGCTGAAGAGACAACCGTATTGATCCCATATTGCTGCATAGTCTGTTTAAAGAGAGTGGACATGAAATTTGACCCTTGGTCCGACTGAACTTCCTGCAGGTAACCGTTTCTCGAGCAATACAACAGCAGGCTTCGCACAACAGTTTTAGACTTGCCATTTCTCATTGGGTATGCATCAGGGTAGCGAGTGGAGACGTCCATGATGGTTAGCAAAAATCTGTTACCTGCACTAGTGGGAGGCAGAGGGCCTACCATGTCGATAGCAACCTTGCTGAAGGGAGGACCAATAGCAGGCACTGGGTGCAACGGGGCCTTAGGTATGATCTGGTTCGGCTTACCCACCGTCTGGCAGGTGCTATACATCGCCACCCAGGCTAGGACTTGCGACTTAATGCCCGGCAACCAGAACAACCTTGCCAACGAGGCCAACGTTTTTGTCACCCCCAAGTGCCCTGCTAGCGGAACATCGTGCGCCAACCCCAACAGGCTATCACGGCACTTTTCAGGTACTACCAACTTGTCGACCACTCCGACCCCACCATCCCAATTGCGTTTGGGATCAACAAAACGCCGATACAGAATGCCATCAACACGAAAGAAGTCTCCCGGCTTTGCATCCCTGTCCTCATCTACTTCAATAGCCCCGTTCCCACAACTCTCAAGACTAGGATCTTCTAGTTGCATCCGTCGTATATCAGAGGTGCCAACCTGTCCAAGTGCTCCTGGAGCAACTTGTGGCCACCCCCGATACTGGGTTGCTCAAGCCTAGTCTGTTTCACCAGGGAACGTTTCTGTCGCGGAGTGCTATCACGCCCTACCATGTCACTAGGAGGGACAGGTTCTGGGGCCACTCCGGACCTCAAAAGTGGTGCAAGTACCGAGTCACCAAGGAGGGTCGCTGGGTCCAAACTCTTAACCCGACCACCAGCCTTGACTTTCTCCTTCCGACCCTTCCTCCGCTGGTCTGAAACCTGGTTACTAGGCTGTGACACCTGAGCGGACTGAGATCTGGTGACAGCACACGCCATCTGCTGCATCTGGCACCTCTCGAGCCACTCTTGCCCCTCCCTACTCGTGTCGGCCGCCCTCTCGGCAACGACTAAGGGTGGAACCTCAGAAGTAGGCACCGCAAAGTCGTTACCGAGAAGGAGGTCGACCCCCTCAACTGGCAATTTCTCTACAATCCCCACATCCAACTCCTGTGTCACACCATCCACCACAAGCTCCACTCTCACCAGCGAGTAAGACCTCACAGCATTGATGCCTTGAACCCACTACAACCCGAGCTGCGTTAATAGGCTTACCGGTGAAGTTCTTAAGTAACGTCTGGGAGGCACCCGTATCACGCAACAACTCAAGCCTATGTTCCACACCAGCCCACCTCACAGTGCCATGTCCCCTATGACCACAAAAAGCATCTCGGACGGGTAGCGAGCCCTCCTTATGCTTCTTCACCGACTGTGACTTCGCAACCAACGATGTACCCCGGGCAAACGCGGAAGACCTCAAAGACACCCCGATGTTGCTCACTAGAGACACCACCGCTGTAGACTGTGTGCTCAGACAAGAGCGCGCAATATGCCCCTTCTTATGGCACTTAAAACACTCCACCTCACTCCTTGACTTTCCCTGGGGTGGGGAAGGGCCCTGGCCTTTCTTTAACGAGAAAGATTTCGACTTGGGTTCAAAATTGGCAACAGTGCTCTTAGTAGGATAATTTGTTGTATCATTAGTTCGGGGGGTGGGGGGGGGAGGGGGGTGGTGGTACACCCCTTGTTACCTGCCTCAGCTCTCTGGGCAGAACTGCACCCACGAATTAACGGCAACCTGAGGTCAGCCAACTCAGCCGCCTCCTGCAGAGTTTTAGGTTGCTTTTCTTTCAGGTTAAGAGTCAAGTCCCCACCAGTGCATTTAAAGAATTGTTCTAACAACACTAATTGCTTCACCGCATCAAAAGTAGTTGCTTTCTCCGACCTCAACCAATTCTCAAACGCATCTGATAGTTCACTAGCGTGTTCCTGGAAAGTACTCTCCTTTCGCTTAGGAACAGCCCTAAACATCAGCCTATAGGTCTCTGGCTGCAACTCATTACACCCTCAGGACAGCCTCTTTCAATGCCTCATAATTCACACAGGAATCTAGGGGCAAAGCATCGTACGCCTTGAGTGCTTTCCCCGTCAATCGTGAAGAAACAAGGGCTGCCCACTTCTCCTCGGGCCATTGGTGCTTCCGGCACTTTTTCTCAAAACGGAGAAAGAATTCTGTAACTCCTGACTCATCAAACACTGGAACCAACTTTAGTAGATGCGACAGGGACTGGTCATGGGGTCGACCCCCCTGGACGAAACGGTTCCCCGTCACCTCTACACAAGTTTTCTCTAGGTCAACATCGGCACAATACCTTGCAGACTCATACTTGAGCTCAGCCTCTCGCTGCTTGAGGTCAGCCTCATGCTGATGCTGCTGCTGCCTGAGCTCAGCCTCATGCTTTCGCTGCTCGAGCTCAGCCTCATGCTTCTGCTGCTGCTGCCTGAGCTCAACCTGTCGCTCCTGCTGCTTAAGTTTGGCGAGCTCGAGCTGAAACAACATCTCGGGAGACAAACCTTGAGGAGGGGGTGCTACTACCGGGGATCCACCCATTGAGTCACCTAGAGGCATACCCAACCGCCAGCGGACATCGGCCTGCGGGAACGTACTCGGCTCCGGAACCCGAGGGGGCGCCATGATAGGAGTTGAGAGGAATGGGGGCTGGGACGAAGGTGCCCCAGCTCCCGCTCCACCCAAAGCCTCATGCACCCCTCCCAGCACACAGGTAACCAGCTCACTTCTTGACCAACCGCTAGTGCAAGAAAACCCTAAGACCGTGGCTATGCACTGCAGTCCGTACCGGTCCAGCCCCGACACCTGGTCCGCCGACACAGGCTCCTCCAAAAACCTCCGAGCATCCTCCTCACCGTTCACCACCCGAACGCCGTCAAACAACTCCACCTTCTCCACCTTCTGGCCTGTCTCTCGCACTGTGCCCTCACTATGCTCTCTCCATAGTTAGCCTTCACAACTTTGTACCAAAAACGATACATGGAAAGCTTGGCCAGTTCTAGAATCTGAAATCCCCGATAGGTGGGGGATTTTATCAGAGCTGGGCACCACAAACAAAAAGTCAAGTCAGCAAACACAAATCAGCAAACCCAGAACATAACTTCAGCAAACACAAATGTGCAAACCTTGTGAAATTTTTAGTCCTCAAATGCAAATATGCAAACGCAAACCGTTTTTTATTCATTTTAAATTTAAACTACAGAATCAAGGGTAAATCAATAAATTCAATCTCTAATGTCAATAAATATATATATTTACTTAACTTCCCAACTTCCATGGACCTGAAGGATATACATACAGACTTTTAAAGCTTGGAAATTGCTGTAAATTGCCAAAACATTCCAGATCGTCACCCGCAGTGAAAGGGTTAATATATATACCATAGGCCACTTAGTTTGTCCACATGGACAGTAAAATGTTGGGGCAACTTGTTTATGGGGAGAGTGCTTCAGTAATAATCAGTATTCGCAATTCCGCACCATTCAGGAGGAGGTACGCCGGATCACAGAGGTGCAAGGAGGCGATTTATTCGTGGTCCCCCCTTTGGGAATGGCAATAGGCTATATATGCCTAGATAGGTCTACTTTAGATAGATTAAGTAATTTAATAGAAAGTAGCCTAGGCCTATTAATTTTAATGCTCAGAATAAAGCCTAGCTTCAGATCAAAATTTAATAAAATTTGATTGTAGGCTAAATTTAGTCTAGGCCTATATGATACTTTCAAAATTAACACTTTCTACTTGACACTAATAAAATGAGTGTGATTATAGGCCTAGGCCTATACATAGAAGTTAGAACATGCAATATTTATCCTAGGCCTACATGCTTTGAGGCATTTTGATGGAATTAGTGACTGATTATAGCCTAGACCTTGGCCTAGGCTATATATTAAAGTTAGAACATGCAATATTTAGCCTACATGCTTTGAGGCATTTTGATGGAATTAGTGATTATAGCCTAGACCTAGGCTATATATAGAAGTTAGAACATGCAATATTTAGCCTACATGCTTTGAGGCATTTTGATGGAATTAGTGAATGACTGATTATAGCCTAGACCTAGGCTAGCCTATATATATAGAAGTTAGAAAATGCAATATTATTTAGCCTACATGCTTTGAGGCATTTTGATAGGATTAGGGTAGCCTAGGCCTAGCCTAATAAAATTACCCTATATTAGTAATTAGCCTATAGGCCTAGGCTATATTTAGAAGTTAGAACATGCAATATTTAGCCTACATGCTTTGAGGCATTTTGATGGGATTAGTGATTATAGACCTAGGCCTAGGCTATATAGCCTAGCCTATATAGAAGTTAGACTTAGCCTAGGCCTACATGCTTTGAGGCATTTTGATGGGATTAGGGTAGCCTAATAACATTACTTTAAGTTAAAAATTAACAAGCTATCAATCAAATTAACGATAGCCTAACTTTATAATCTTAAATTAGGCTAGATTATAAAGTTATATAGCCCTTCTCCAGAGACATCTTCTTGGAAATTACAGGCCCAAAGAAGGTTTCTAGGTGGGGCCAGGGGTGGCTTAGGTCCTCGATTTCTGCATGCTCTGCAGCATCACTGTCGGATAATGGTGGTGAACTGCTCCCCATGCTGTTGGCAGCTGCGGTAGGCATGATGGTAGACTCCATGTTCACTTCAATAGGCCGAAAATATAAACAAAGTTGAAGTGCTAGCAGGTTGGAACTCTTGGACTGCTGTGTGTTGTAGGTGTTAGCTCGACGCTTGCTACTAAGTAAGTGAACAAACGTGAAGAGCCGATGTATAGGCCTAGTTCCAGAACACAGGTAGTTGGCTTGGTCACATGACTTTTTTGGGCTGGAGCTGCAGGAGCGGCCCAGGGCTGGCTGGCGGCTGGAATTTTTATTTTGCGGACTCGAGGTTTGCAACATGGAGGTACTTTCCAGAGCTTCAAACCCGCAAATAGGCAGCCATTTTGGCACCAACGCTAATTCGCCAACAAAATGACACTTCCGCCATGGCGGAATTGGCTATTTGCGGAAGTGTTGGCTAAAGTGCCCAGCTCTGGATTTTATGTCTAGAGAGTCTTCTCTCTAACTGTGATGACCCTATTGGGACCTAGACTGACAACTCTTCTAAAATATGGACTGCTGACTTCCCGTAGGAATATCCCTCTACCGTTTACATAGGTGTGCGCCTCTGAATACGTGAGCTCTGACAGTAATGATCGCCCATATATCGCATTGCTCATCAGTTTGAACATTCCGTCCTTTGATACTGCATGCTGAGTTGGATCGTTGCTCAATATTCTTCTCAATGAAGGGTTGGAGATATTTACTTTGTTTAAATCTGTAAATGTTATGAACATTGAGCAGTTCCAGTCCCAATTCAAGCATCAGTTTCAAAAGAGGGAGACTGATTAAATAGTCTGACTGACCTCTGTGTGAAGCAATACATTTCCGATTGTTCTTAGGAACTTTCCGCCCTTCCGCATTGAGCAGCTCCTTGCTTAACTCTGACAGCATGTCTTCAGTCACTAGGCTATTTGACAGGATTAGAGGGAATTCATCAGTTGCACGTGCGACATCTGGGGAAATGGGATTTGTATCAACATGAAACCAGTATCCATACTCACCATCACAAGACTGATTGGGTATGCCTTTCTCCATGAACACGTCCAGCTCCTGGGAGGTTAATTTATAGAAATCCCCGCTAGGTAAATACCCGACTTGGACTTGACAATTAGAGTATAAACTATTGCAATCTACGTAAAGGATATAACTACTGCTGTCCACATCAGGATTGAAGGCGGGATTAACCTGGGGATTGTTAGCGGTGCAGAGAGATCTCACACATGTTGTAAAACCCCCTCTTATATTTCTCCTAAGAGCTTATACAAGTCGGGGCTGTACATGTAATCCAATTCTGTTTTGCTGGAAAAAAGAAAAGTGTCAAATGCATAACTGCTCAAACTTACATAATGAATCACATTCAGTTTGTAATGGGTCTTCATTATCTCGCGGTACTTGAGATAGATGTCGGCAAGGAGTCCGACATCTATCTCACAGTAAAGCTGGACATAATCACCCAATGTTTGACAATGGGTAATATCCCACACATTTTGCACATGTTGATAGTCAGCTTTACTGATCTCAGAGTTTTTCATGCGATAACTAAAATCGCTTATAGAGGGAAGTTGCAGCTCCTCCAATCGTGCAGGTGAATCTATATAGTCATAACAGAGAAACTGTTTCCCTGTGATGACTTTCTCTCTTATCTCTGCAGAGTGTCTATCAATCATGGCGTGAGTCAACGCTGTGGGATAGCCGGCCGCGAGATGAATCTTGGCAAGCTGATCCAGACTACCATTCATAATGCTGAGAGAATCTAAGAAGCACAAAAAGTCAATGCCCACCTTGAAAAATGAAAGCCCCGATTAACAGTGAACTTTAATCCCTCTTCCGTTATCCTTCATTTCTTTGAGGATGAACCCAAGATCGTAAGACATGTTATGTGCGAGACAAGTTAGAGAATTTAACTTGTCTCTTCATTGAAAATTGCATTGCTTACAATACACCCCGATATAATTGTCATACTGGACAGAGTGATCATGGTGACGCATAGGTGGATTATCCTTGGTAAACTCCTCACAGAGCTCGCATCGGGTCGCTGTAGAAAATGCTTCCTGCTCACCAGTTGATAGATGCATTGGATAGGTTGGTCTCCTACTATTTAATGATTCCCAATCTGATGAAAGATGAGCTAGGAAATGTTCAGCAGCATCCACACCCCAGTAGGATCTTTTTCTCACAGGTTTATCTAGCCTATCCACAATCAAATAGCTGTAGGCAATGAGGTGATGTGTGGCTTGAACTGATCTATCAGCATTGCCCTTGTCAGCGTAACTTTCAAAGTCAAAGAAGCAAGCATGGGAGGGTGGGTAGGTCTTGCCGTAGGACTTAAATTTAAGCTTCGCTGGGGGGGGATGGGAACTTGAGAATGGGAGTTTTATCACAATGGCATGAATGCTCATCGAATTTGATCTAAGAGGGGAAAAACTCTAGACAAATGTGACAGATATTAAGACCGCTAGTTTCACCCCGAACACGTTTGAAATTCTTCACATAGCTATTCAAGTCAAGTATGAGAGCTATGTGAGACGGTCCCACAATGACAAGATCTACTTGGTCTTTATAGTTCTTACTCCCCTTTCGGGCCAGACTAAGGTAATGCCGTGTTTTTTTTTGGTTTGTTTTACCTTTCCCAATGCTGATGTCGTCCGGACCACCCGCTTCCACAGAGTACACGTTGAGAGATAGCTCGTTTAGCTTTTCTAATGCGCTCAGACCATCCCTTGTCACTGGGAAAGTTATATCCCCAGTTTTCACGAGGGCTCTACACTTGACTGGATTATCCATCACACGCCAGGCATACTGTCTCTTCTGCCCTCCTTTGATGAATTAATACGCTGCGAGTGTTACGTACTGGGATATATAAACACTGGGCTCTTTCTATTGGACTAGGTATGCGGCAACAAGCAACAACGGAAAACGCTAGATCCAACCCTTATCTATAAACCCAGGCAACAAACCACCCTAAACCGTCAAGAGTCCTGCCTGGACAACGAGGTATCCTATGACTCGGTTACAGGGTGCACGCACTATAGACTGCTGATAGTCAAGCAGGCTATATAAAAGATCACACAATTAAGTTGACTTAAAGCTTCAAGGAAAAGATAGATAACGGAATTAAATTGCAGAAACAATTTAATAACAAACTAGAAGAAAGTACATTTAACGTTACGTTAATTAATACAACTAATCACCCCTGCGTGAAAGAAGGTGAAAGCAAACAGTCCTCAAAACATCATACCGGTAGACAAGATGCGGGTTTCTAAACTGCATGCGGCTACTGTAGGATCTGATGCTTAGCAAAGAAAGTATGTTACGGATTTAGAGAACTCTTAACTCATAAGCAGGAATAAATACTAGTGATAGGACCTACAGTGTATAATGGCATAGGTATAATTAAATAAAGGCAGCAACTCGCAACATAACCACATACAGGTGTGCTTCTCACTCTTAGTCAGGCAAGCCTGCTCGGACAGAGTCTCTAAGCCACACCCTGACTCACAATGCTCACAAAAACGGTAAACTGTGGCACAATAACAAGCATACAGAAATAATAAACCCCTAGCTGTTAATCTGCCAGGTGGCAGAGGTCTAGCCGGAAGGATATAGGCTTCGGATACCCGGGCTGAGCCACCTGCTCTAGCCTAGGGACGTTCCCAAGTCTGTGCCCCAAATTACTCTAATTGAAAGGGTGCTCTCTTGAGAGACTCAGATCGCAAGTATCTGACTCTCTCCTGGCGACCCTAAAACAAAAGCAAGACGTGCTAGCGCAGTGCTGAGTGGACTAGGCAAGGGCCCTCACACAACACAACGCTAGACACACAGGGACACAGACAAGAAAATGCCCCCCAGACTCCCACGGGTATCCTAGTAAAGTCGTGCGGGTCCACGGGACTCGCACCAGCAGACTTTACTTAAAGGATCGCAAAAAGCCTCCCCTCCGGTCTAGCCCCTGCTAACCTGACACAAGAACACACTAGCAAGCATGAAACCACCAAATATGAGACAACCAAAAAGATTCCTAGGTCTCATTAACAATTAAATCTCTGCATAAGGCCCAAAATCCTATCTAGTTATCTGAGAGCTCGTCGTTAATACAATAATAGATATAAGGTCTATCAAGGGGATGGGATAATTAAATAGATTGGTGAAGTAGTGGAAGGAAGGTATACAAAGTAAGAGAGAAAGTTTCTAAGTGGGGTTGAGAGGGATAGATATCAAGGGGGTCCGAAGGGTACGACAGTGAGGTGAGCTCTGAGTCTTGAATCTGTCTGGACCCCGCACTAGGCATGCAGAATACATCCCAGGCTTGGCAACACTCAACACAGTTGCCGGGTCAAATTCGTCTACCCCGTGCGTGAGTCGAAACTAAGCCTAACATTACAATCAAATGTATGTGGCAACATCAGGCTCGTCCCAAGCTGGACTCTCCGCGCGAAGCAACGTCCCCCAGCCGGTCTCTCTCTCCCGCTCGTCTCCTCCCACTCTCACTAGACTTACATCTTATATATTATAATGAAACAATCAACTATCGAGAATAAAATATACTATGATGCGTTGGTTAAAAATAAGGGCAGCTACAAGCTGTGAAACAACATAAGAATATCCCAGACATTAGTTACATTGTCGTAGGATATATACTAAGGAAAAGCCGGCCGGCCGGCTGCCACCAGCCGGTTTCTAAACGGCTGGGCAGCCGACGCGTGTGCATGCCCGCACGTGGCTACTATGCAGAAGCGTCACACGAGACATTGAATCACGCACGATTCTTTCCTGCTGGTTGGATTCATAAGGCTGTTTCCCCCTCTCAAGTACGGTGGGAGTTTGACAGGAGCACCAAAGACGCATCCTATACCAAATTTGCAATAGTTGATGGCAAAATTCATAACTTTAATAATGATGAAACCAGACCCTTCACATCTTTCCAAAGTATAATCAAGATCAGCCTCTAGATGATTGATCCAATGATCAATCATTTCATCAATGTCCGAAATGTTCACCACTCTAGCTTTGAAACAAAAAGGAAACTCGACAAACTCATCCTCTTCTGTAAGTGAGGGCTTACCTAATTGTATAGTCATGACTGCAAAAACCTTAAAGGTCCGGGTGTTGCCGAGACTATCTGAAAAAAACTGTCGGTCTTCGTTGATGAAGTGATCCCTATATCTTCTGAGAAAGATGTGAGGATTGGATTCGGCATTGGGTGGTATATCATATAAATGTTGATCATATGCCCCCATAAAGTTGGGTGCGACTTGCCTACATGTGGGGACACGTTTATTCTCCTCTTCTACCATCTCTGCATTCTCCAGCTCTGGGGGACGATTGTCTGAAGGGCTTGCAACAGGCGGGGGTGGGAAGGTGGAGGTCGAGCCTCCTCCTATCACCGGTCTGCGAGGGTCCGGGATGTTCTTAATTTGAGGGATGACTTTTGAGGACCTCGGCTGGGGGTTTTCTGTAGGGATGGATAAAAAAAGTATTAATTGGATTTTTTTTTTCTTCTAATTATTATGTTCCTTCCAACAACCAACCATACTCCTAAAATCGATTAATGCAATTTACAAACACATGTGGCAGTCCGTGGATTCGAACCCAGGACGCTCACACCGAAAATCAACACCTTATGCATCGCACCACGAAGACAGTTAAAGGATGGTGGACACTGCCTACGATTTATTATGCAACTTCGAATCCTGCATATCAATCTAAGCATGTACACACATCCCAACTGCAACTCACGTAGGCTATGCATATGTGAATGGAAAGGTAAATACAGGTGAGTAAGCAGCGATATAGTGACTGAAGACACAGCTTGAGCGTGAATAGCCAATTTCTTATAATGTGGTATATACACTATACATAATAATTTGCATTTTTTCATTGACGATGAAGTGGTGATAGATATTTTAACTATTAAGATTCGATTCGTATACATGCAGAAAGGATGTGTAGAGAGCGAGAAAAAAAAGGGGGCTAGACTAGATTATATAAAAATAAAGTCTTAATCTACAAATAACATTTTAACAATACTGGAAGCTAGAACTGTTACGTGACAGTTTTCCTGAAAGGGAAATGTGGGTATTTTCAAAACTCACCTGAAGTTTGGGAGGTTGCATTTTCACTGACCACATTCACAACCTCTATAGCTGGCTCGACTCTAGAATCTGTAGGAAAATTAAAAATAATATAATTAATATAAACCAAATAACCAACAGGAATTTATAGATACCGCCGCAACATAAATCACACACTTGATGTGTGATTGCAGTGTTGAATATATTGTTCTAACAAAAATAAATAAAAAATACAGAAATAAAAAAACAATCAATATTTACGCGTGAGTTATAATTTTTTAAGAATGATCAGAATTGCAAATATTTTAGCAACCTACCAATGCTCCGCATTGATATGTTCTCAGATTCCTCCTCCGTTTGAGTATCGAACGCTCCGCTACACTCTTCACACAGTGTGGACACATCATTACACAGGATGCTTGAGGAGTCCTCATCACATCCGGATTGATGAAATTGGGTAGGGCACGCTGTGCAGCGACAGCCATGGCAGCGTTCTGTAGGGAATGAGACAAAAGAACAAGAAATTAAATATTTATAACCCTACTGTGCGATCTATTGCGTTTACTATAGATGGTTCAATTTTTGTTTATTTTTTTTACAAAATAGTATCCCTGCTATAGACAAGTTGATAAATTAATTAATCTTAACATCCATAGTTGGAAAAAATACAAGCACACACAGTATACTGTATGTATCCAGCAAAAAAAAAAAAATAAACATACCTGAGCTCAAAGTTGTGTCATCCTCAGATCCCTCCATCGTCTGAAGGAGGGTGAGGAGCCAGCCAGGGGTTGTCATAGGGTCGACGTAATGCTCTCCACAGTTCCCGCATATGGAGTGAGTGTTTTTGCACTGGACTTTCCCCTCGCATTCAGGGTGATGGTAAACGTCTTGACAGACGAGACATTTATACCCCCTGCATTTACTATGATGTGGAAAAGAGGTACATTGTGTTTCATTCTTCTTATTGTTGTTACGATCCAGGTTCTCAAAGACACAGGGCTCTTCAACATTGGACTAGATAATGGCAAAAAGCAACAACGGTAACACTAGATCCAACCCCTGCCTTAAACACTGAAAAACAAAACACCATTACCGCCCTGAGTCGTGCCTGGACAACGAGGTATCCTATGACTCGGTAACTGGTGCACACACACTAGGATGACGCTCAATGAAACAGCCTATTCTCAAACAGTAAAAGATTACTCGATTATGTTACACAAAAAAAGATAGTTAACGTGATTAATTATCGTTACGGTAGATACTCAAACAACTGGCACTCCTGTATTAAAGAAAGTGCAATGCTAGTCCTGCAACATCAACTGGAAACTTCTGAAATAAGTCTGATGCTGGGAAGATGTTCGTAAAGAATCTTGAACAATTATAATGCAGAATACGGGTCACAATAAATGCTAGGACATATAGTAATAATAGGCAGGCGAATAATAAAGACTGCGCAAAGGTAGTAATGCTCGACAACTAAAGAAATGCTTTGTGACACAACGCAACAGCCTACTCGGGTTGTGCAACTCAACAACAACCTCGGCTCAAAAGTGCAGTGAATAATAATGTTGCATACATATAATAATGGGGCTTATCTCTAACCAGTGTCTGCTCAGTTAATAAAGTCTAGCTGGGGTATCAAGGCAGGGCAACAATGGGCGAGCATGCGGCTCGTAGCCTAACGTTGTCCGAGGGTGGTATAATGAAGATTACGTTATATGACGGGGATGCTCTCTTGATAAATCTAGGTCTCTAGTACCTAGCTCTATCCTGGCGATCTCTCAGAAGTCAACACAAAGAGGCAGTACTATGTTGTGAGGGATAGGCTATGGCCCTCTCACACCACAGCGCTGTGCTCGCAAAGTAAACCAACCCGAAGACAACTTAGGCTCCCACAGTACCTGTCGATGTCGTGCAGAGCTTAGCTAACACTGCACACATCGGAGACAACGACACAGTAACCTTACCCCTAGTCTAGCTTTAGATAACCAAGAAGAATCACTCAACACCCTGCAAGGGAGACATATACCGGTCTACAACCTTCCCGAGAGAGGACACATACGGAAAAGTCCGTCTCTCTAACCCTCAATAAAGCATAATACCTCCTTAACCTAATACATGGAAATATCTGAGAGCTTCGCGTACAATACGACTGGTCGACGGTGAACGTCTATGCTGAAACCAGAAGGGATGTTGAGTTTAATAAAGATTAGAGAATGAGAAAGGAGAAGTCGAGAGAGAGAAATAGTATGCAAAGTAGCGAGTATGGGGGACAGAATTGCAATGGATGTAGGCGATACACGTGTCAGGCAAGCTCTGAGCTGGTAAAGAACACGAGGCAGCGACGGGAAGGGACTAGTTGACCACCCGGCCGCCAACGCCGTCAGCGCCCAAGCGACCCGCGTCATAGCTCACCTCGCTGCCGGGTGTACCCCCTCACACTCTCTCGCTCGCCTCCCACACAAGCAACATTTATATTATAGCGAATATAAAATATAAGGCGCGGTCAGAGACCAAAACCAAGATCATTTCTAGACTGTCTGTGGCAACACGACACTAATGAAATAAAGCAGATCATTCTAGGACAACTGTAGCCTATCCCCCCATCCTGGCGAGCGCTAGCGAGCTGCAATGCCCCACGCAAGCATTCTGCTAACGCCGGGAGGCGTCACATTGTCTAGACACCGGTGAACTGTCTTTGTATCATAGAACGTATCACACTTTTCACATAGAAAATGAGGGGAGAGGGGCCCTTTACATTTCTTTCTACATGCATGCCCTTTTATCTTAGGCATATCGCATTTCTTGCAAATGTCTTTCTCCAAAGTACGTCCACGCTTGGGATTATTTAAGGATTTATTTTCAGGAAAAGTTTTCTTGCACACTTTCTGTTCATTCTCATTTCCTAGACACCGGTGAACTGTCTTTGAATTATATAACAGCCCACACTTTTCGCATAGACTGTGAGGGGCTAGATGGACTTTACGTTGTTCTACACATGTGTGGCCTTTTATCTTAGGTTTTGGCATAGCTTACAAATATCTTTCCCCAAAGCAAGCCCGCACTTGAGACATTTCACTTTATTGTTTGGATCAGGAGGTTGTTTCACCCCTTCCATGATACACTAGAACTAAGCTTCACACCATCACGCCAGCACTTTTAAACCCTCTCAATCAACACCGCATCATATGACGTCACAGGCCTACCCCCGTCCCGCCCCTTATTTGTTTTCCCGCGCAAACTTCTATCCCTGTTCCGGTATCGTTATATGTATGTGAATATAAAAAGGATTCCTGCTAGTTGTTGTTGTTGTTGTTGTTGTTGTTGTTCCCCAAGCTGCCTGGCCGAACAGCCCCAAGGCCCCAAGCAAAGCCAAGGCCATAACCGAGTGCCCCCACAGAACCCTCCCTGCTTACCACAATAAAGCCTGGGTGACCGAAGCCACTCCATGGCGGGGAGCTGAGGAGGGTGCGGAAACGCCCGGGAAACCATAGCCCCACCCAGGGCCCTTGTGCCCCTCAGCAATTATGAAGAGAAAGTTGAGGGGCAAGGGAAAAAATGTGACGTTTTGGCTTCCAATCTTGGTAGATTGGAAGGTCAATCCACGGAAGAGACGCCGTCACTTGAGATCTAGAAAATATATAAGTTAAAGGAACAGTCAGAGTAAGCTATGGGTATGGCAGAGATTGCTCAGCTCTCACTCTGATAGACCAGCCCATCACCACATGACTAGAACCCAATCCTCTCCGCATCAGCTAGGAAAGGCCCTAGAAAGCCGCCTTTGGCGGGGGGGGATAGCTCCCCTATTTCAACCCCGAAAGCCCGCCGTTCCTGCTAGTAATATCCCCCAGCAGGATAATTCCAACGAGTACTAACACGCATCCTCACTTTCATCCATCGACAAGTATTGACAGGTAATCGTGACGTCACTCACATCCGCTCATCCACCACAACACCCACCCACCTAACATCCCACAGCAGGATAATTCCAACGAGTATTAACACGCATCCTCACTGTCATCCATCGACAAGTATTGACAGGTAATCGTGACGTCACTCGAATCCGCTCATCCACTACACAAGCCACCCACCCATCCACTCATAGCGAAGCAATAACTATTTATCTCTCTCTCTCTCTCCTCATCCTCCACCTTTCCCTCCCTATTATTCCACATCCCACCCACCCACCGTCTTCCACATCCATCCGATAATCCTCCATATTCTTATCAGCTCATCCATCAATCATTTTCCCGTGTCTGGTGTCACATAGCCGCACTTTTGTTTTGACAATTATCGATAAACAAGCGTTCTCTAATATATTCAGACTCTAAAACAGTAGAAATCGGAAACTAAACGAAAAACTGCATCATACTAAATACTTATTCTCTGATAATACTTGCATTTGAAGATGTTAAACCATAATTGACAGCAATAAATGATGAAATAAAATCTTGGAAGTCAGCCCTTTCCAGGTATAAACAGGAAATTAACTTCACTTGAATGGCTTCGGATCAAATCCCACACATCTACCACATGTCCTATTCGTAAATTTGTATGCAAACCCCATAGACTTTTACGAAAACGACCCCTGGCCAGATCATTGCACGCCTGCCAGGAAATTAACTTCACTTCAATGGCTTCGGATCAAATCCCACACATCTACCACATGTCCTATTCGTAAACTTGTATGCAAACCCCATAGACATTTAGACAAAATAGACCCCTGGTCAGATCATTGCACGCCTGTGGCGTGCAAAGATCTGGCCACATAAACTTTTACGAAAAATAGACCCCTGCCTGATCATCCCTATGAAAACTTGAATGAAACCCCATAAACTTTTACGAAAAAGAAAAAAAAACAGAAAAAAAATTGAATTTATATGCAATATTTTTTTGGGGGGCCATCTTCATACTACATTAATGAAGCAGAACGCTTTCCTTTCTATTTCGACGAGAAGTGCTGTATGAGAGGACCCTCCCCACATGTGTGAACAAAACTCAATACATGGACGTACTGTGCCCCTGAACAGAGTAAGAAGCTCTGCAGGGGTAAAGAAACCCCGGAATTGGTTGAGCACACCCAGCTTCTGGGAGGCTGTTTTAGCAAGAGTGGTAATACTGTACAAGAGAGATCAGAACAAAAAGAGACACTAGACAGATGGAGAAATTGAGCTTTGGAAGCATTGAAAGTAAAAAGGTTTTCTCTGTCCCAATTAGATATAGTAGAGAGATCAGAAGATAGGTGTTTTATGGCCTCCTTACGTAAGTTTTGGAGTTCCTGCTGTGAATGATGTAGTGGAACGCTAGTTGAATATTGTAATATAGAGTCGTCTGCATATGAAAAAAAAAAAAAAAAAAAAAAAAAAGAGTGAATGGGGCTGGAGGTGCAGTTGAGAAGGTCGTTAATGAATAATAGGAAGATAATTTAAGATAGGACAGAACCCTGAGGAACATTGGAGTTGATAGGTTGAGGAAGTGAATGGTGGCCGTCCACAACTGCAGCTATGGAATGGCTGTAAATTAAATTAGAGATAAAGGCATAGATGGAGGGATAGAAACCCAAGGAGGGTAGTTTGGAAATGAGGGATTTGTGGCAGACTCTGTTGAAAGCTTTCTATATATTATGTCTAGCGTAATTGAAACATTATCACCGAAGTCACGAATTGATATGACCAAGGGTTTGTCAGATAAGAAAGAATATCACCAGTAAAGTGGCCCTTAAGGAAGCCATACTGGCGGTCTGAGTAGGTTATGGGAAGATAAATGCTTAAGATATTTTGAAGCAAGCATAGTTTAAAAAACTTTAAAGATGCAAGAAATGAGAATAATTAGATGATAGTTACAGGGTTGAGAGCAGTTACCCTTCTTTGGGACAAGTTGAATGGGAGTGAACTTCCAGCAAGAAGGGAAGACGTTAGAGGAGAGACAGATGCAGAAGAGTTTGCCTAGGCAGGGAGCCAGCATGGAAGCGCACTTTTTGAGTACAACAGGAGGAACACCATCCAGTCCATACGCCTTCTTAGTATCAATCCCAGAGAGGGTGGAATGTACATCCTTAGAAGAGATTATGATGCTAGGCATAAGTAGGAGAGGGAGGAATAGCACTGGAATCATCCAAAGTGGAGTTTTTAGCAAAAAATAAAGCTTAGAGAAGAGTTCACCTTTGTCAGAGGAGGATTCGATGGTAGTGCCGTCAGAGTGGAAAAGAGGAGGGAAAGAGGATGAAGAAAAATTGTTGGTGAGATGTTTTGGGTAGATGCCAGAAGGCTTGGGAAGAGCTAGAGTTGGATAGTTCATTGCATTTATTATTGATAATAGAATGTTTGGCGAGTCGAAGAACAGATTTGGCTTGATTCCGGGCAGAAACATAGGAAGTATGAGATTCTCGAGTTTGAAGGCGACGGTACCCATTGAATGCTTCCTCCTTATTGTGGACAGCAGTAGAACAAGCATGAGTAAACCAACATATGTTTGCATTAGACTGTGAGTAAGAAAATGGAATGTATGCTTCTATGCCCAAGAGGATTACCTCGGTAATGCATGCAGCACTCTCCGAGGGTGCCTGGCCATGGATACAGAAGTAATTCCATGGAAATTCAAAGAAGTACTGCCGAAGAGCCTCCCAGTCGGCAGCGCCAAAGTGCCACAAGCGCCGCCGGCTTGAAGGATCTGGTGGCCGTACTGGAGAGATAGGACAGGTGACATAGATAAGTTTCTGGTTGGAGGAGCCCAAAGGAGAATATATATTTAAAGTATAAGCAGAAGGGTTAGAGGTTAGAAATAAGTCAAGAATGTTGGGCCGATCTCCAAAGCGATCCTGGATACGGGTGGGTTGCTGGACAAACTGCTCTAGGTCATTTAGGATAGAACAAATGAAGGCTTGTTCACCAGGTTGGCCAGTGGAAAGAGAGGAGAGCTATTGGGGGGCCAGGTTGCCCACCCACAGCTCGAGGCAACCCCATCTCTAAAGCTGCCTCGCTCCAGTGCTTCACTGTCTCACCCTCTAAACTCGGTTCCCTCACTATCATAACGCCACCTAATGAGCAATAAACTCACTAGGCATTGTCCCCCTGTAGCATATAATTTGAATATGGGAATATTCATACAGTGTTATTTAATCAGTGAACACTGAGGGTATGTTGTAGGCGTTTAGGTGGGCTTTGTAGTAATGCACTAATACTCTAGGTATAGCACAAATTCCATCCCAATAATATCTTCCCATTGATACATCAGGATTCGAACCCAGGCCCATTGGACTGGTAGTCCAGTGGCATGACCACTTCACCACACCTCCCCTAACTCCTTGTCGTTGCCCTTAGATGCACAATATCGAAAGCAACCATATGCGTTATATCCAGTTGATAGTTTGTCAGTCTTCGGACTCTTTGGTAGAGTTATTTTTTTACATATGATACATTGCCGTCAATATAAAACTCCAAAAACTTCAAAACATGTACTTGTACAACTTGTATAACAAATAACATTGGTAATGTTATAATGTAAAAATAGAGGCTATTTGACCTCTTATGTCAATATTATTCTATATTGTAGTGAGAACACGTTGGTCATGGAGTCTTTTCTGTTGGGTCCAAATAGTCAATATACGGCAAATTGTACGAATAGCTAATGCCACAAATAGTGAAAATATTTAAACAACCAGCTTTAAAATAACAGTGAAGATAAGGTATCATTACAATGGAAGTATTGCTATGAATCCATATTACTGCACATTATACGTAAAGAGAGAGAGAGAGGGAGGAAATATTTGAAAATCATAATAAACTTTGCCATTCCTCTCGATAAAATGTTTATGACGGAAGTATACAAACTACTGACTTCACTATCAGAGTTAAAAGTTTTAGTCCACCACCACTACCGAAAATGTACCACATTTTAAACCCAACACCAACTTTCAATTTCACGCTCCACGTATTACCGATATATGGCTTGGCGTACACCACTTGGTCAACGTTAAAGGAATATACAGTATTATTAGTTTATATAGTATTAGAAGATTCAGCCTTCCTATGAATTCCTTACTACCTATATTATTTTCTTTATAATTTATGTATTTGTGTTTTAATCATTATTTATAACCATCGCAGAGTCCTAGTGTTAAAACACCCAAAGAACTAATATTATGCAGTGCTGAAATGATGAAAGTATGTCAGACCAAAATGTTTACCAAAGATACAATACCCCACAATTACCCCAGTAAGGTACGCAGCTGGTCCCCCGCCATTCCATAACCCTAACATACAGGTAGGTAGCCAGACCCCGGGGCATGATTTCCTTGGAGGGACGCATTTGATGTTTGCGGACCACCTTCTCCCTCATGTTTAACCCCATTAGTATTGAGATTACAAGACGTTCTCACTATTAGTTTGTTGATGTTAAGACCTTTTGCCCCACTTCTTTGTCAATATTGAAACCTTTCGTGTTATTTAGATGTCGATTTTTCCTGTCGAGCAATACCTTAATTTTGGAGGAACCCGGCCTTCGGACGGTTATCTCAAAGGGGTATCTTGGGGATGTATAATTAGATTGATGAAGGCCGGGAGGAATCTAAAGTAATAATGAATACATAAATACATAAATATATAAACAAATTCTACCCCCATTAACTTGTTCGAGGGTCAGATCCAGTTTATTACCACCTTCCGATGTTGTCAGTTCACAACTGGGTCTCCTTGGTCAGAGTGTTGTCAGTTCACAACTGGGTCTCCTTGGTCAGAGTGTTGTCAGTTCACAACTGGGTCTCCTTGGTCAGAGTGTTGTCAGTTCACAACTGGGTCTCCTTGGTCAGAGTGTTGTCAGTTCACAACTGGGTCTCCTTGGTCAGAGTGTTGTCAGTTCACAACTGGGTCTCCTTGGTCAGAGTGTTGTCAGTTCCCAACTGGGTCTCCTTGGTCAGAGTGTTGTCAGTTCACAACTGGGTCTCCTTGGTCAGAGTGTTGTCAGTTCACAACTGGGTCTCCTTGGTCAGAGTGTTGTCAGTTCACAACTGGGTCTCCTTGGTCAGAGTGTTGTCAGTTCACAACTGGGTCTCCTTGGTCAGAGTGTTGTCAGTTCACAACTGGGTCTCCTTGGTCAGAGTGTTGTCAGTTCACAACTGGGGTCTCCTTGGTCAGAGTGTTGTCAGTTCACAACTGGGTCTCCTTGGTCAGAGTGTTGTCAGTTCACAACTGGGTCTCCTTGGTCAGAGTGTTGTCAGTTCACAACTGGGTCTCCTTGGTCAGAGTGTTTGGAATTGCTTGATGTTCTTAATGGAAACATACGATAACGTCTATTGATAACTGATATGCATTGTGGTTTTGGCCATTTCACTATCATATGATGAATTACTGAGAAATAATGAATACAAGATTATGTTCCAATAATGAATACAAGACTATGTTCCAATCAGTATTACATTATTGTCTAAATATATTAAAACATTCTAACCCTAACGTACAGTACCTTGCATTTGGTTCTGTATCTCTCTTTTCATTTTGAGGGGATACTCGTTACAGGAACATTTGCTTCTTTTCATCTTATTATTCATAGAACACAAATGTGGTTCTGGTTCAGAGTAGATGGTTATATACAATAAATATCCTGGGTTCGAATCCCCGGACTGCCACATGTGTTTGTTGATTTCATTAATCGAGTTTAGGAGTTGTTGTTGTTGTTGTTGTTGTTCCCTAAGCTGCCTGGCCGAACAGCCCCGAGTCCCTGAGAAAGGCCATGGCCACGATCGGGCTTTCCCACAGAGCTCTCATTGAGTGTAGATTGTGTTGTTGGCGTAAGTGGTTGTGTGAAATGCAGTCTTCTATGATGTGTTTAATGGTATGGGGTGCTGTGTTACATCCCGGGCAGGCGTCGACAACGGAGTCATCCAGTCTCTTCTGATAGCTCAGGAGAGCTGGATGGTGTCCGCATCTCAGCCTGGCCAGGTGGACTCTGTCCTCGCGAGGAAGGGAGGATTCGGAAGGATGGATTTCGGGAGGTCGTGCATGCAGCTGTGTGTTGTCTGTGAGTGAGTGGATGGATCGGTGAGAGATATGAGTATGGATGTGCTTCTGGAAGTTGGTTCGGGGTGGGCAGGGAGGGAGAGAGGACAATAATTGTGTGTGATACCGTGTGCTGGGTGTTGTTTTGATATTTCTTGGTGTCTGTGGGTGTGTTGCCATGTAGTTTAGTGGGTGGTCTTGGTTCGTGGAGGCTGCTGCCAGGAATTGAGTGCCTCTCATGTCCAGATGGTCTTTGACTTTGAGGATTTTGGTTTCTTGATGTAGGTGATCTGTGGGTGCAGTAGCTGTGCAGCCTGTAATGATCTTCAGGGCTTTGTTTTGAATAGTCTGTAAGGTCTTATGATGTGTTTCAGCTAGGTTAGAAGCCCAGGCTGGGCTTGCGTATTCCATCACTGATCTTATGTATTGTTTATATACTGTGGTGATAGTTTCTTTGTTGTGTCCAAATTTTGTGTGAGCAAGTGACCTGAGGGCGTTAAGTCTGGGTGTCAGTTTCTTTTTAATGTTTGTGGTGTGCTGTTTGAATGTCATATGAGTATCATATGTTACTCCTAGGATTTTGGGTGTGTGTGTATGTGTTAGGGGTGTGTTGTTTATGGTGAGTTGAGGGATGTATTCGTGTTCTCCTGTCCAACTTGTGAGCAGGGTTGCGGTGGATTTGGCTGTAAAGTTGGTTAGTGTAGAGAACATAATAATGATTACCTTTTTGATGTGACACTGGTAAAATAGAAAACCATGTTTGTTCTATAATGTTGTCTATGGTTTTCCTTAGATGGTAGCCTATATTGGAAGTATTATACGGATATAATAGTCATGAAGCTAAAATAAATATATATTCAGTTACTCGATGATTTAATAGAACAGATATTGCTCTTATAGTATGATAGATAACCAAGAAAAAAGAAGTAATTCACATTTAATTTATCTTAATATTATATAATGGCCTACGAAAGGTCTATTGCCATATTTCATATTCTTCTAACACTAAATTAATTCAAGTAGAAAACGAAGATAAACCATGGAAAAAAGTCCTCCCCTTTTTAAGACTGCGTAATATTCCGAAATGAGCGCGCCAAAACACATAATTCATGATTGATGAATAAATGAGGTGGCCATTACATCAGAGGCACAAAGAGGCGGATACTTATTTGCTAAGATTATTACATTGTGATGTAACAGTCTTAATGGAACTCTAGTCCATGCGCTTGTTAGGGCAATTTCAGGAATGGGTACCGTGAGGGAATGGGGAACAGATATTTGTAAATTGTAACCTTAGTCAAAGAACTACAAAATAATTGATGCAGTGGTTTTCGAAACTGAAAACTCGATATTTAGCAATTTATCTCTCTTAGTAAGTTAAGGGGGAAGTATTTTTTGTTGTTTTGGTAATCCTCTTCCCCATCAGTGTTCCTCAGAGCTCCTTCAGCGTATACCACCCCCTCTTCGTATGGGGCTGAGAAGGTAAAGGAGAGAAGAAAGCTGGATGTGATGGAGATGAGCTGCTTGAGGAGTATGAGTGGAGTGACTCATAGAGGCAGATTGAGAAATTAAGAAATACATAGGAGAATGGGGCAGCAGGAACATTTGTCGGCCAGAGTGGACAGAAGGGTGCTGAGCTGGTATGGTCATGTTGAACGAATGGAAGATGAAAGGCTTACAAAAAGAATATGTGAGTCAGATAAAAGGGGAGGTAGAGGGGTAGGAAGAGCTCCATTTAGATGGAGAGACTGTGTAGGATAAGCGTTGTAAGATAGAGGAATGACTATAGATCAGGCAAGAGAAGAGGTAATAAATAGGAATGAATGCGGAATGCTAGTGAATAGATGAGAGTAAACGCAGTCATTTGGGAGAGAGGGTCATATGCCAGTTGGACTAGATAATAGTCCGTCAGGCACCTGGCCCCGGATTTTTAAACACTCTAACCATTACACCACCAAGACGGTTAAATGTTTATGCACACGAAACACATGTAATGTTACATATTGTAAGTGGTAATAAGAGTGCGACTGGAAAGTAATGCTTGAATACTTCGCTTACTCAGGTTACTCATTTAACTAAGACTAATGGTTCCTCCATCAACGTCGCCAAAACACAACTCGATACTCCTCAATGGGGCAGTACAGTGGTACCTCAATGCATTCTATAATGTGTAAAACAAATAAAACTACCAGCACGAATCCAAGGAAGGGCAAATCAAGATATTTTATTTCCATTCGAGGGAGCAACCCAGTTGCCAGGAGTACAAATAAACTACATCTATTCTCAGCACCTACAAGGCAAATCGCAGCAAACTAGACGCAGAGCAATGATATAATGCAAAATAATGAGTTCTGGCAAAACAGATAAACAACATAAATTACCTTATCCTCATACAACCTCTGATCCCCGATAACAATCAAAACCTACCGTGGCGGCACACCACCACTGGGCGAGGGAGCATGACTAATGTACAATGCCTCCAGTTTTCGAGTGACGGTTATTTACACCACCCAAGCATCATATTGGCCTTCATAGTTCATATAGTAACAACATGTATCACATGATGTCATTGTACGTGAAGTTACAGTGTGATAAGTTAAGTTACAGTGTGGTAAGTGTATAGATTCAAGTTTTATAAATGCAGACGAGTGACAAGGCCCGCGCGCGTCGTGGTTACCATGGCGACGGGCGGCCTTCTTGGCCCAAGACAACAGCTGAACGAACACACATACACATAGCCAGCTGACTGACACTTCTCTGCTACCACTTTCACTTTTATTCTGTGCCTCACTCACGCACTCTGTTTATTAATTGTATATTTTATCGTATGTTTTATAGTTAGAATATGAGTTTTACACATTGTTTTAGGCACTTTTGACTTAGAAATATGGGTTTTCACGTTGTATTTTTAGTGGGGAGACAGTGGGGGGTGGTGGTGAAGGCAGGCGTGGGGGAGGATAACACCGCACTTGTTGTGCAGCAACTTGACCTCTTTCATCCTCAGCTCGTCTCATTTGACCCCTACGATTGCCTGGCAGAATTTTGAGGAATACCATGGGGTCTGGGTCATCCTCCTCCTCCTCTTCTCCGCTTGGTGGGGAGTCAACTATGTCATGGGGAGCAGTGGGGGAGCAATACCCATTCTCCTCCCTACGTTCCAACATTGGAGCCGACGAGGTAGGTCAGACATGATGTAGCCTATCACTCGCAAGGTCAACGGGAAAACTGTCTTCCACCCCCTCCTCTAATGTGTCCCCACCACAGCTGGACTTGGGGATGCCAAGTATTGCCACTGTCTGGCAACAGCCTAAGTAACATACCGTACAAATCTGAACCCTTTAGCTACCATAGGACAAGGGTAAAATAATATGGTTGATAGTGCCGACGCAGGTGGTGAGATAAGTGGGTAAACTGGCGTCCTCAACCCGCCCGTCCCCACCCGCTCGGCCGGACTTAGGGGTTGCCGAGTACTTCTATTGTTTGGCAACATCATAACCTTACCAATTTGAACCCTCTAGCTACCATAGGACTAGAGTAAATAAGGTCGACAGCGCCGATGCAGGTGCTGCGGCGCTGGTGCCCAGTGGGTTAAGAGGCTCTTAAAAATTGAATACAAGTGATTGATTGTACTTCCGATGCAGAGATAAGAGGAGATGATTTTCAACTCTCACCAGATGGTGATGAAGATGGTCAAACCAGCTGGCAAGTTAGATCAGATTCAGGTCACGAATGAATGAAGAACATTCATTAGTGGACATTATATATTTTATAAAAGAATACAGCAAGCTATAAAAGTAAACATATATTATTTACCAGTATGAACACAGTCATACCATATTACTACGGCACCAACACACATGAAACTTACTGTAAAACTTCCCTGCACAAACTGTTGCACTAATTCATTAGGTTATACATATAATTTTACTTAGAGTTCCCGCCAAAGTGGCCGGGTAGGGATATCAGACAAATACAGGATTTAGATTAAAGTTTATTTTAAAAACTAGCTTACATTAGTCACCTCAATTAGATGATTCATTTAGCATTGGTAAATATAAACCTGTAGACTAATGTGTTGCCTATGTATATGAAGGGGACAAAAGGCAATGCTACTTATAACAAGTGCCTCTTCCAAAGTTCAAATAGTGATAGGGAGCCAAATTTAAGGTATGTTAGCAATCAACATTTTTGGACACACATAATTTGAAGCAGTTTAAGTAATAGGATGACAGAAAATATAATGTGGTAGATAGTTCTGGAGCTTCCTTGTTGAGTAGAAAAAGACTGGGGAAAATTAACTCTTGGGTTAGATAATTCGACAGAGGAGAGTTGGGAATGTGTTGAAAGGCGTTGCCACCCACTGTCCGTAAGGGCGGAGGTATATACCGAGAGAAGTATGAAGAACACTGAGCATTGTAATAGTTATAGAAGAGTAAGAGATATGCAACTTTGTGGTGTGTTGCTAAATACTGTAGATAATTATTAAGAGGGTATGAGTTGTTGATCATTAAAATACTATATATTCATATTTTTTCTATAACCAACTTTGCTTCTAAACTCAATTAATGAAATCAACAAATACATGTGGCACTCCAAGGACTCGAACCTAGGATACTCACACCGAAATTCCGCGCATTTATCCATTACGCTATCAAGACAGTTAGTATATGGTTCAATAATATTATGCCTATTGCACTTTGTTTTAAATTTAATAAAACGCTTATATTATTCATTCTACACAATTATAATCTAGTCTGTAGGTAGCTGAGATAATTACTTGAATATTTGTTAAAAACAAGTTCACCCAAATAATTAGGAGACTAAAAAATTAAAATATAACGTTAAATACTTTAATTTCCGGAGAAATTTGAAATGTTAATTTATATCTTTATGAAGGGGTAAACAAATGAAGCACATAATTATAATTAGTAATATGCGATTGACACCAAAACTGCAATAATACCCACTTCATCGTCGTCTGATAAGGGTTGCCATCGATACCTATTAACCCCTTCAGCAAGATGACGTTACTATAATCGTAGTCTAAATACCATTACACGTTATATATTATCATATATTCTCCATCTAGTACTCATAGCAGCAAACACTATTTAAATAAAACCTCTGAATAACATAGGTCGTTCTTAAACTGCATACAATCGTCTAATTTTAGCCATAATCAAAGGTAAAAGGTGTCACGTCATTGTGATCAATGGGTTAAAAAGTTTATCATTGGCTCAAAAACACGGAAGATTAACACTTACAGATAAATCATCCTAAATTGCTTAAGTTATTCCCCTACACTAAATCCTTGCGTCCATCTTCATTAAGATCTTGCCCAACGAGACAGATCACAGAAAATATCTTGGTCAACAGGTTATCTGGGAGCCTGGTTCAATTTTACAATAACCTTTGAAACAAAACCTCTGTAATGTTTAGTTGATGCACTTACTTCGAATCTAAAGTGTTCCCACATACTATCCCCAATAGTACCAAGTGAACACCTCAAACCGGTTGATATCATTGCTGAACAAATAACATGACCTCACACAACTATCTGCCTAAAGCATGGAGTCCTGTTTACTTGCGCGTCGAAAGGATTCCCGAAAGTATGCATTGCCAAGTATACCCAGGGTCCATAGTTAGCGTAAAATTATCGTAAAAGGGGCTTACTGGAGGGAGCGAAAAACAAAATTGAAGTTGAATTTTCCGGTGAGCCACTTTTAGTATTCTCTCTCTCTGTATATATATATATATATATATATATATATATATATATATATATATATATATATATATATATATACACACAAACACACTGAATATGACCAAGTCCTCTTTGTTATCTCGCTGTTTTAGCTCCCTCTTCCTCCCCACTCTTGTATGTAGTATGCACACACTCCTGTAGTACACTTAACTCAACACACCAGAAGAGGACTCGAAGCATGTTGAAAGTGTCATCTGTTTACCATTGTTTATGTTGTTGCAGAATTTTTAATTATACAGACTGTCCCAATCATAATTTTCAAATTATCCCCTTTATAATAGTTGAAGTATTAAATTATCTTCTGTCTTTGTGGCGCAATGCATAAGTGGATTGATTTTCGGTGTGAGCGTCCTGGGTTCGAATCCACGGACTGCCACATGTGTTTGTTAATTTAATTAATCGAGTTTAGAAGTAAATTTGGTTGGTTGAGAGAACATAATACATACAACTTTTTTCCGGAAATGGACCTGCAACCCTAACAGTAACTGAACAGTACCTCGTTATGTTGGTGCTAGATTACCAATTCAAGCTTAACGTTGATTGGTCTCATAGTATCCTCACAAGCCAAATATATATTCCAGGCACAAAGTCGGTCGGCCTAGCCAATTTCGCTGAGATTGAACCGCGGCTTTGCGTAAATATGGTTTGGTTTTTACGATATTGCACTTTCAACGATCTGGTGGAAAGAGTGTGTGTGTCTATGTGTGCTAAACTGTTTGTGTACCTACATGTACGTGCATATTATATATATATATATATATATATATATATATATATATATATATATATATAAGCATTTGCACGAGTGTTACGTTACTGTATATATTATACATACATATACAGTATGTATATATATATATATATATATATATATATATATATATATATATATATACAATGTGTGTATGTGTAGAGTGTATGGTTTGTTGTTAATCTAGTAATTTTTTAAATTTCAAGTTTCCAATATTTGTTTGTATAATATTGAGAACAACTTGAGCACAATATATTTAATGAGGAACAACGAATTAGCTGTAATAAGAGAACATTATGTTTTGGAGATCTGGTATATCCAATATATTTGTTTGAATTGTTTAATACATTCGGGACATTGATGGACAGGTCTTCAATTACTTGACATAGATGATTGCTATAATTATGATATATAGTCCCATACTCCCATTAATTTATTTACCCATTAAATATCATATTAGTTTACATATGTGCATGACTTACTATATATATATATATATATCCATTCTACTTCTATTCATATTATAAGTATGACAGTTAACATTTACATAATCGAAGTTGTATTATTCTATTGTATTTCTCTGTTGTATGAGGACAACCTGATAGTATTTGAAAATGAATTTATATATTATCATCAGACCCCTTCAGGCAGTGTACTGTACATGTGAACTACTATTGTCAGCTTAAAATGCCTTGCTGGTCATAATTATGATGTCTGCATGGAGACAGTGTTACTAGGGTGTGTTTGGTGAATATTGTTACGCTGGCCAGCTTGCCAGAATGTGATCGTACTCGCTAGCGCTCGCCAGGGCAGTGAAATGGGCTATAATAATCGTAGAACGATGTTCTTTCTTTCTTAGTATTCATGTAGTCACAGCCAGATCAGTGGTGGTCTTTATTCTTGTCTGTGACACTTGGAAGTATTTTAAATCAGTGATAGAGTATAAGATATGCAGTGTGAAGTTAACCCTTAAAGATCGGGGTCGGACTTAAGTCCGGTTCCAATTTGCAGCAAGTTAGGAGCATTATTAAGGCTTTTAAAGGGTTAAAATCGAGTGTAAATGGCCGGGAGCGCAGCGGGCCAGACAGCCGACTCCCAAGGCTTACCGCCGCCCATTAACTCATGTTCCCTGTGTTCTCGAGAGGCCGGCAGTGTAGTCAGTAGTGAGCATAGCTGGGAAAAATATGCCGCTATACGCTAAACTCCCATGTTACTGGTATCACTGTATGAGAACCACGAGTGCTACGTAGCTCGTTCTGGTCTCATTTTTAAGCTTTTAGCGCCTAGTTTTTTGCTAAACAAATTTTTGTTCATGCAGATACTTGATTTATCATGCAGGAGGGCCTGAATATGCCCAAATAAGCCCCAAACCCCCCCCCCCCCCCCCCCCCCGCTAGACAAGGGTTAAGGAGAGAGAGAGCGAGGGAGGCAGCGAGGTTGTATTATGTGCGTGTGTATGTACGTGTGCCTTCCTCGCTCGGGCGGGGTTTCCCACGCTCTTGATTGGCCGGCGGGCCTGGCTACGTCATAGGACGCTTGCTCTTCATGACGTAGTGGTCTGTGATTGGGTGCCACTGTCCTAGTGCTGGTGCTGGGGGGCTCCTGCCCGCGTGTCTCCCTAGAGCTTGGCATGGTGTGCTTGGTCCTAGACGTCCCTTGCAATCTGTCCCCAATCTAACCCCCTGTACTACTGTTTCTCTCTCTGAACTTCTTTTCCATTACTTCTCATCTTTATTCAATTACTTATCCCTTCTGGTTCTGCATACGACTTCCATAGTCGGCCAGTCATATTACCAGCACCAGTTCTCACATATATGTTTTGCACTAGCTTTAGGGAGTATTAGTCATAGTCACATGAGTCATATTATTATTGGGTGATTCTAATTATTGAGTTGTTATTTATGCTAGACAGTGGAGGGTATCTTTAGTCATTGTCTGAGTTATGTACATGGTAAGTCAGAGCCTGTACGACTTCGACGGAGCTAGGTGCCTGTAATCCTTGTGCATATTTTTCCTTTGCGAGTGTAGCAGTATACAAGCGAAGGGCTTTTGCCTACACTTACTTGTATGCTTGCTACCTCATTTTGTTGACCTTTGTGGAGCGCCAGGGTAAGACCAGATACTAGAGATCTGGACTTACCAAGAGAGCCTCCTAGTCACTTAACGTAACATAAGGGAAATCTGTTCAAGGGGAGACAGTAGGCTACGAGCATTCTTGCGCTCTGCCTAGCCTCCTGGTACCTTTTATGCCGCTGCTAGACTTTATTAATAATAAAGACAGCATTGTGTTTATTAACTTTAACTGTGTATGCTTTAGGAATTATTCACGTATTATGTTAGCCTAGGTTGATGCTTGGTGCACAATCCAGTATGGCTGTTACTTTGGCTAAGTAAGTACTGTTTTGAGTGGTTATTATTAGTGCTGTCACAGAGTTGTTGCACTCCCTTGTTATATATATGTATCCTACTTGTTGGTGTATTTAAGATACACGCTTCGGTGTCCTGCCCCTGCATTATTTCTGTTCTATATTTGACGAGCATCTTCGAGCATCAGACGTTTTCAGAAGATTCCATATCTGTTTGCTGTAGGACTAGACTTTCAGTGTTTTCATAGAGCATTGAAGAGTTTAGTGTTGAGTACAGACTCACACTAAAGTTAACGTAAGCATATACTCCTTTATTAAATCTTGTTATAGTTTATTCAAGCATTGTTATTACTTAAGAGCATTTTATTAACGTAAAGTACTCCTGTTGTGAGTAGGCTTTGCCGTCACCGGAAAGCCTTTGTAGAAGTGCACTAAAACACAGTTAATTGATACCCCGTTATCCAGTAGATTAACTCTGGAGGGTTTAAGTGTTTTGTTCACCGGCGTAATAGTTCGAGGGATTGGAATTAGCGTACCATTGTTGCAGATATAGCCTATCATCTAGTCCATTATTAAGTGCCCTTGTTTATTTCGTGTTGCCGGTCGTAACAAATGGCGACCTTAGACCAGTATATAGTGAACTGAATATATCAGTTTTTTTTTGGAGAAATCTTATTGCCATTTGGGGTTGAATTTATTTCTCGCATTGTTGGCAGTGGACATTGTTTTGAGGATATATAGAACTTGTTGGAGTTTATTGGTGACCTAGTATTGCACTCAAGAACATCTTCGAATATTTTTTGTGAATAAAGCTACGCGAGAGTTTGGCTACTTTTGTCTTGACTTGAGAATTTTTTTGTTGACTCCATCATGTCACTGGACGGGTCTGAACATAGTGAGGGCACAGTGCGAGAGACAGGCGAGGAGGTGGAGAAGGTGGAGATGTCTAACGCCGTTCGGGTGGTGAACAATGAGGAGGATGCTCGGATTTTTTTGGAGGAGCCTGTGTCGGCGGACCGGGTGTCGGGGCTGGACCGGTACGGACTGCAGTGTGTAGCCACGGTCTTAGGGTTTTCCGGTACTAGCGGTTTGTTGAAAGGTGAGCTGGTTACCTGGGTACTCGGTGGGGTGCATGGGGCTTTGGGTGGAGCGGGAGCTGGGGCACCTTCGGCCCAGCCCCCATTCCACTCGACTCCTATCATGGCGCCCCCTCGGGCTCCGGAGCCGGGTACGTTCCCGCAGGCCGATGTCCGCTGGCGGTTGGGTATGCCTCTAGGTGACTCACGGGGTGGGTCCCCAATAGTAGCACCCCCTCTTCAAAGTTTGTCTCCCGAGATGTTGCTTCAGCTCGAGCTCGCCAAACTTAAGCAACAGGCTGAGC
This sequence comes from Paralithodes platypus, assembly GCA_032716605.1. NCBI lineage: Eukaryota > Metazoa > Arthropoda > Malacostraca > Decapoda > Lithodidae > Paralithodes > Paralithodes platypus. The sequence continues at coordinate 24,115,469 of CM064512.1, forward strand.
TCGAGCAGCGGAAGCATAAGGCTGAGCTCGAGCAGCGTCAGCGAGAGGCTGAGCTCAGGCAGCAGCAGCAGGAGCGACAGGCTGAGCTTGAGCTCGAGCAGCGGAAGCATGAGGCTGAGCTTGAGCTCGAGCAGCGGAAGCATGAGTCTGAGCTCAAGTATAAGTATCAGGCTGAGTCTGCAAGGTATTGTGCCGATATTGATCAAGAGAAAACTCGTGTAGAGGTGACGAGGAACCGGGTCGTCCAGGGGGGTCGACCCCATGACCAGTCCCTGTCGCATCTACTAAAGTTGGTTCCAGTGTTTGATGAGTTAGGAGTTACCAAATTTTTCCTCCGGTTCGAGAAAAAGTGCCAGGAGCACCAATGGCCCGAGGAGAAGTGGGCAGCCCTTGTTTCGTCACGTTTGACGGGGAAAGCACTCAAGGCGTATGATGCTTTGCCCCTAGATTCCTGCGTGAATTATGAGGCGTTGAAAGAGGCTGTCCTGAGGGCGTATGAGTTGCAGCCAGAGACCTATAGGCTGAAATTTAGGGCTGTTCCCAAGAGAAAGGAGAGTACTTTCCAGGAATACGCTATAGAGCTGTCAGATGCATTTGAGAATTGGATCGGAGAAGGCAACTACTTTTGAGGCAGTGAAGCAATTAGTGTTGTTAGAGCAATTTTTAAAATATACTGGCAGTGACTTGACTCTTAACCTGAAAGAAAAGCAACCAAAAACTCTGCAGGAGGCGGCTGAGCTGGCTGACCTCAGGTTGTCATTGATTCGTGGGTGCGGGTCTGCACAGAGAGCTGAGGCAGGTAACAAGGGGCGTACCACTCCACCCCCCCCCCCCCGAATTAATGACACAAATAATTATCCATTTAAGAGTACTGTTGCCAATTATGATCCCAAGTCGAATCCCTTCCCGTTAAAGAAAGGCCAGGGCCCTTACCCACCTCAGGGGAAGTCCAAGAGCGAAGTGGAATATTTCAAGTGTCATAAGAAGGGGCATATTGCGCGCTCATGTCCGAGCACACCGCCTACAGCAGTGGTGTCACTAGTGAGCAACATTGGCGTGTCTTTGAGGTCTTCCGCGTTTGCCCGGGGTACACAGTGGGTTGCGAAGTCACCGCCGGTGCAGAAGCAGCAGGATGGCTCGTCACCCGTCCGAGATGTTTTTTGTGGTCATAGGGGGCACGGCACTGTGAGGGGGGCTGGTGTGGAGCATAGGCTTGAGTTGTTGCGTGATACAGGCGCTTCCCAGACACTTGTTAAGAATTTCACTGGCAAGCCTATTAACACGGCTCGGGCTGTGGTGGTTCAAGGCATCAATGCTACGCGGTATTACCCGCTGGTCAGAGTAGAGCTTGAGGAGGACGGTGTGACACGAGAGTTGGATGTGGGGGTTGTGGAGAAGTTGCCAGTTGAGGGGGTCGACCTCCTTCTCGGTAACGACTTTGCGGTGCTCACTTCCGAGGTTCCAGTCTTAGTCATCGCCGAAAGGGCGGCCGACACGAGTAGGGAGGGGCAAGAGTGGCTCGAGAGGTGCCAGGTGACGCAGATGGCGTGTGCTGTCACCAGGTCTCAGTCCGCTCAGGTGTCACAGCCTAATATCCAAGTTTTAGACCAGCGGAGGAAGGGTCGGAAGGAGAAAGTCAAGGCTGGTCAGGTTGAGAGTTTGGATCCAGCGACACTGCTTGGTGACTCGGTACTTGCACCCATTATGAGGTCCGGAGTGGCCCCAGAACCTGTCTCCCCTAGTGACATGGTAGGGCGTGTTAGCACTCCGCGACAGAAACGTTCCCAGGCGAAGCAGGCAAGGCTGGACCAGCCCAGTATCGGGGGTGGCCACAAGTTGCTTCAGGATCATTTAGATAGGTTGGCACCCTTGGATATATGTCGGTTGCAAGTAGAAGATCCTGGACTTGAGAGTTGTGGGAACGCGGGGCTATAGAACTCGACGAGGATGGGGATGCAAAGCCGGGAGATTTTTTTCATGTTGGGGGAATCCTGTACCGCCATTTTTTGGATCCCAGACGTAGTTGGGATGGTGGGGCAAGAGTGGTTGACCAGTTGGTGGTCTCTGAGAAGTGTCGTGATAGCCTGTTGCGGTTGGCGCACGATGTTCCGTTGGCAGGTCACTTGGGTGTGATTAAAACGTTGGCCTCGTTATCTAGGTTGTTCTGGTGGCCAGGTATTAAAGCTCAAGTTTTGGCCTGGGTGGCGATGTGTGGTACCTGCCAGAGGGTGGGAAAGCCGAACCAGAGTATACCTAAGGCTCCGTTGCACCCAGTACCTGCTATTGGTCCTCCCTTCAGCAAGATTATCATCGACATGGTAGGCCCTCTGCCTCCCACTAGTGCAGGTAACAGGTTTTTGCTAACCCTCATGGACGTCTCCACTTGCTACCCTGATGCATACCCTATGAGAAATGGCAAGTCTAAAACTGTTGTGTGAAACTTGCTGTTGTATTGCTCGAGATACGGGTACCCACAAGAAATTCAGTCGGACCAAGGGTCAAATTTCACGTCCACTCTCTTTAAACAGACCATGCAGCAGCATGGGATCAATACGGTTGTCTCTTCAGCTTATCACCCAGAGAGTCAAGGGGTGTTGGAAAGATGGCACTCTACTTTGAAAAATATGTTGCGGTGCTACTGTACGGAGAATGGCAAGGATTGGGACCTGGGGCTACCGTACGTTTTGTTTGTGGCACGAGAGGTACCTGGGGAGAGCCTTGGGTCTAGCCCCAACGAGTTAGTTTTCGGGCATCAGGTTAGAGGTCCTCTGAGCATGGTAAGAGAGATCTGGGAAGGGACTGTGCCGCCATGTTCTCTAATTAAGTATGTCCTCGAGAGTAGGGACAGGATGCTGAAAAGCCTGGAGTTGGCAGGGAGAAATTTGGTGGGTAATCAGGCCTTGATGAAGGATCGGTACGACAAAAAGGCAAAGCTCCGGGAGTTTGTGGTAGGACAGGAGGTTTTGGTCTTATTGCCATTAGTTGGCCATCCCCTGTCTGCCAAATTTGTCGGTCCTTACAAGGTCGTGAGGAAGTTATCTGACCTAGATTACCTTATGGCTACTCCGGATAGGCGAAAGAAAAATCAGCTCTGTCATGTGAACCTGTTAAAAGAGTTCGTGAAGCGCCCACCTGAGCAGTCTACTGTCCCTGTGTTGGTCTGCAGCGGCCAAGGTGGAGAAGGAGAGGGGGACAGTGAGGCCCTGGTGGAGGAAAGTTGGGATTGTCATGTCTCGGTGGATCAGTGGGCGGGGAACACGAACCAGGTGGCTGTGGAAGTGCTTGAGCACCTGCCTGAGCAACAGCGTGCAGCGATCCAGCACCTGTTCAGTTTATACCCCACTGTTTTTGCCGAGCACCCAGGCCTCACAACTCATGCGGTGCACGATGTAGACGTTGGAGACCACCCCCCTTTTAAATCAGTGCCCTATCGTGTACCTCCCATTAAACTTCCGGCTCTCCGAGCGGAATTACGCTACATGTTGGAGAAGGGGCTGATAGAAAAAGGGGCGGTTAGGTGGACATCTCCCGTCACTCTGCAGCCCAAACCAGACTGGAAGGTCAGGTTTTGCATTGACTTCAGGCGGGTGAACGGCTTAACCCCCACCAATGCTTACCCTCTTCCCCGCGTAGATGACAGTGTTGACAAGATCGGGTGTGCACGTTACCTCACCAAGGTGGATCTTGTCAAAGGGTACTGGCAGGTGCCGTTGTCTGAGCAGGCGAAGCAGGTGAGCGGTTTTGTGGTGGATGGGAACACTTACCGTTGCAACGTTATGCCGTATGGGCTGAAGAATGCACCTGCAACTTTCCAATGCCTGATGAACGAGTTAGTGGCGGAGATCCCTAACTGCACCGTTTATCTAGATGATGTGATAATCTACGATAATGACTTTGAAAGCCATTGCGAGCACATCGGGGCATTGTTCAGGAAGCTGAGTGAGGCTCATTTGGTGGTCAATCTGGGCAAATGTGACTTTGTTCGGGCAACTGTGCAGTATTTGGGGTTTGTGGTAGGGTTGGGCCAGGTGTGCCCCCCCCAAACCAAAATACAGGCTATTAACCAGTTCCCCAGGCCGACCACCAAAAGACAAATCATGAGGTTCTTGGGCATGATTGGGTATTACCGCAGATTCATCCGCGGATACTCCTCGGTGTTGGCTCCTCTGACTGATTTACTTGCAAAGACGAAAAAGTTTGGGTGGGCACCTGAGTGTGAGAAAGCATTCTCACTCGTGAATCATCTTTTGTGCAATCACCCCATACTCAGGGCCCCAGTCTTCTCAAGACCTTTTCAGCTAGCGACAGATGATAGCGGTGTAGGGGCTGGTGCCGTCTTGTTGCAAACAGACACAGAAGGTGTGGAACACCCAGTAAGTTTTTTTTCCAAGAAGGTCAACTCAGCACAAAAGAACTATTCGGTGGTAGAGAAGGAGCTTCTTGCCATTGTGCTGGCGCTCAGGCACTTTGAGGTGTATGTTCCCGCTTTTGGCCCAGTCGTGGTGATTTACACTGGCCACCACCCTTTGAAGTTTTTAATCAGTTCCACAACCGGAATATGAGGCTAACCAGGTGGTCCTTAATGTTGCACGAGTACAACCTGGACATTCGCCATATTGCCGGTTGTGACAATGTGATAGCTGACTGTTTGTCCAGGGTTGACGACCCAGGGTAGATCACCACAGGTGTGTCGGGGTTGAGTGGAGAAAAATTAGGCTTGCCCCTGTAGTGCAAAGCCGCCAAAAACACTATTAAAAAATAATACAAAAACCTCACATAAAAACTCTTTCTTTTGATAGTATATAATTTTTTTTTTCTTTTTTTTCTTCTATATTCCAACTTACTTCCTCTCGGGCATAGGCTGAGAGCCTTAACATTCACCGCTTTACAATGAACAGTGAAGCCCGTGAGGTCTTGTTCCAGTCTAGGGAGTGAGACATGTGAAGCACGTAGAGTACAACGAGCACCTGCCATCTTGCCTTCACATGAGGCACGGTGCTCACTCATGGCCCGAAACGACCCCATTTCTGAAGCCATCTCGTTCCCGTGCTTCACTGTCTCACCCCCTACACTCGGACTCTCACACTTACACACACACAACGCCACCTGTTGAGCAGATAACTCACCAGGCATTGCACCCCTATAGCATATTTTGAATATGGGAATATTAATACACTGCTATTTAATCAGGGAACAATGAGGGTATTTTATTGACGTTTCGGTGGGCTTGTGGTAATACACTGATACTAGGTACAGCACAAATTCCATCCCAATAATATCTTCCCATTGATACATCGGGATTTGAACCCGGGACCTTTGGATTACCAGGCCAGTGGCAAGACCACTCCACCACACCTCCCAGTATGTTACAGCAAGAATCTAAGACATTCTGAGTGTTGTCTTAGTAGGCTAGGCTTGTTGAAGCCTGCTCGCTGAGCGTAATATGTTAAGTGATACTATTCTTTTGGGGAAGTGTTGTATAGATTTTTGTTATATAATGAAGTGTTTTATGTTGTGATTGTGCCTTCTTTTCACAACTTGGGGGAGTAGCTGGGTGAGGCGGGGTTTATGAGCATTCTGTCTGGTCAGATGTGGCGTTTACCTGAGGTTAAAACGTCCCACATCTTGGGCGGGGTGTTACGCTGGCCAGCTTGCCAGAATGTGCTCGTACTCGCTAGCGCTCGCCAGGGCAGTGAAATGGGCTATAATAATCGTAGAATGATGTTCTTTCTTTCTTAGTATTCATGAGGTCACAGCCAGATCAGTAGTGGTCTTTATTCTTGTCTGTGACACTTGGAAGTATTTTATATCAGTGATAGAGTATAAGATATGCAGTGTGAAGTTAAAGAGAGAGAGAGCGAGGGAGGCAGCGAGGTTGTATTATGTGCGTGTGTATGTACGTGTGCCTTCCTCGCTCGGGCGGGGTTTCCCACGCTCTTGATTGGCCGGCGGGCCTGGCTACATCATAGGACGCTTGCTCTTCATGACGTAGTGGTCTGTGATTGGGTGCCGCTGACCTAGTGCTGGTGCTGGGGGGCTCCTGCCCGCGTGTCTCCTTAGAGCTTGGCATGGTGTGCTTGGTCCTAGACGTCCCTTGCAATCTGTCCCCAATCTAACCCCCTGTACTACTGTTTCTCTCTCTGAACTTCTTCTTTTCCATTACTTCTCACTTTATTCAATTACTTATCCCTTCTGGTTCTGCATACGACTTCCATAGTCGGCCAGTCGTATTACCAGCACCATTTCTCACATATATGTTTTGCACTAGCTTTAGGGAGTATTAGTCACATGAGTCATATTATCATTGGGTGCTTCTAATTATTGAGTTGTTCTTTGTTACTATTTAATGCTAGACAGTGGAGGGTATCTTTAGTCGTTGTCTGAGTTATGTACATGGCAAGTCAGAGCCTGTACGACTTCGACGGAGCTAGGTGCCTGTAATCCTTGTGCATATTTTTCCTTTGCGAGTGTAGCAGTATACAAGCGAAGGGCTTTTGCCTACACTTACTTGTATGCTTGCTACCTCATTTTGTTGACCTTTGTGGAGTGCCAGGGTAAGACCAGATACTAGAGATCTGGACTTACCAAGAGAGCCTCCTAGTCACTTAACGTAACATAAGGGAAATCTGTTCAAGGGGAGACAGTAAGCTACGAGCATGCTTGCGCTCTGCCTAGCCTCCTTGTACCTTTTATGCTGCTGCTAGACTTTATTAGTAATAAAGACAGCATTGTGTTTATTAACTTTAACTGTGTATGCTTTAGGAATTATTCACGCATTATTTTAGCCTAGGTTGATGCTTGGTGCACAACCCAGTATGGCTGTTACTTTGGCTAAGGAAGTACTGTTTTGAGTGGTTATTATTAGTGCTGTCACAGAGTTGTTGCACTCCCTTGTTATATATATGTATCCTACTTGTTGGTGTATTTAAGATACACGCTTCGGTGTCCTGCCCCTGCATTATTTCTGTTCTATATTTGACGATCATCTTAGAGCATCAGATGTTTTCAGAAGATTCCATATCTGTATGCTGTAGGACTAGACTTTCAGTGTTTTCATAGAGCATTGAAGAGTTTAGTGTTGAGTACAGACTCGCACTAAAGTTAACGTAAGCATATACTCCTTTATTAAATCTTGTTATAGTTTATTCAAGCATTTTTATTACTTAACCTGACAAGCGCGAAATAGACCTAGGGGCTAGGGTAGTTATTTGTGCATTTCTAGCCTTGGATTCTGACAGAATTCGTTATATTTACAATATAGAGCATTGTTTGTTTTCGGTATGCTTTTATTTTACATATATGATGTATATATGAACCTTCAAGAGTGCTAAAATAAGTTGGAAAAGCATTTGGGTGGTGAAAAACAAAGATATTGGCCACCCGGTCATAATCTCAGGCGAGAGAGAGCCACAGGCAACCCTCCCCTCTCCCTGTCTGTGAGTCAACTGAGGCGAGCGGCCCGGTGTGTGCCGGTGTCTGGGTGTTATATAACGATCTTTTATGCAACCCACTTGTGCTACATTATCGCGGGAGAGAAAAATAACCGATAAATGATGAAAATAAGAGGAAAAATAGGTGATAATTGAGGAGGGGGGGAGGGGGGAATAAGGTGGGGAAGGAGGGGAGGGGGGGGTGAGAAACACATGGATGAGTACTAGAGGGGAATTATCTCACCTAGAGACAAATTCCTTTGTTCTGATAGGCCCTTTTTTTTTTTGGAAGGTTTTTTTTATGGTCTTGCTTCCGTGAGGCCTATCGCGTTCCCTATAGGAAGCCTTCCGTGAGGCCTATCGCGCTTGCTGGGTTAAGAGCATTTTATTAACGTAAAGTACTCCTGTTGTGATTAGGCTTTGCCGTCACCGGAAAGCCTTTGTAGAAGTGCACTAAAACCCAGTTAATTGATACCCCGTTGTCCAGTAGATTAACTCTGGAGGGTTTAAGTGTTTTGTTCACCGGCGTAATAGTTCGAGGGTTTGGAATTAGCGTACCGTTGTTGAAGATATAGCCTATCATCTAGTCCATTATTAAGTGCCCTCGTTTATTTCGTAGTGCCGATCGTAACAATATATACCACACCCCTTTTATCTAACCATAGCAGGTATTGAATAGCATTTCTGTAAGGAGTCTTTTGAATGGATTCACATCATTATCAGGGTGTAACCGGAGTTTATAAAAGACGTGAATAATTGTATGTGAGGGTCAGATAAAGGGGAATCATTAAATGAATAAGGCAACAACCCCATTGCCAGCCGCAGCATACAATTATCACTAACACTTATATTTATTTAAATGATTAACTGTGAAGCAGATTTTTTAAAGTTACTAAGATGATGTAAAGTAACCGAAGATTACATATTCAGTATCATTTATGTTATATTCTTTAACACTCAACGAGCGGCCTAGGCGGTAATTTCTATGTACCGCCCAGGGTTTTTTTTTACCATAAATGGGGATGTTTCTGTGCTCTTTTTCATGCATAAACAAGACCCAGAGCGTAATACAAGTATGTATTCCTGAAAGGGCGTAAATTGAGCTTTCCAATGACACCCGAACCATCCTTCTACGATCACTGGTTGTCTTTCAACGATCGTGCAACCGAAGGGCAAAATCGCTAAAATACGGTTATTTCTTTATATAATTACGTATGTAGCGAGGGAGTGAGGGTGGATGTAAGTGGAGTAAATCTCAGTAGCTCCACGGCCACCGTGGTGAGCGGTCATGAGGTAACCTACGCTCCTCCCACTGCTCCGCTCTCTCTCAGAGCACATTACGTGCTCAAAATTGCATTCGACAATAGCCGGGCCCCGCCACATTGGCCACATTTATTTCACTCGATAATAGCCGGGCGCCGCCAGTTAAGGGTTAAAGACTGATATATTCATTTAATAATCAATTTCCCTCTAATAAGAAGAGGGTGGTGGTGGAGAACTACTTAAATATAAATCTACTATTACCTTACGCCTGAACCCACGCCTGATTGTACTGCGCCCCCGGCCTGGTGTGGTACGCCCAGTGTTCCTGACGACGTGACAGTGATCTTCAGACTACAGTGGTAATGGAGTGTGACAGAAGGGGAGGATTATCATCGCTGACGCAAATCGAGGAGTTAACGTGTTGATGTATGAGTATTTCTCACTTTTTCTCTGTTCTGCATAATTCTATCTTGTTCGAGGCCTTCAGTGATTACACATAATTAATCAAATCAATGTATTGAGTTCAAGTATTATAGTAAAAGAATAATAATTATTGGGTTATTCCCTTTTCTTTTCGTATAAGATATTTGCGTGATATTTTGGATGTGTCTATGCATTTTTCTTGAGTTAATTATTGTGCTATGAGTATATATATGATTAGTCTTGAGTGTGTAAAACACTAATTCTTTCTGGGTATAATTTTGAAGTTTTGTTTTACATATTTATACTTTTTATTTTACGTTGTATTCAATTTAATGATTATCTATGTCTATTGCACGGTTATTTAAGAAATACCCTCCTATTCCAAATGACGATGAATCAGAGGATTCTAATGATGTACAGAATGCTAATCCTGACTCATCTGATTATGGTGATAGTTTTTGAGATGATTTTTCAAACGACGGGGCGGTGAACACATGTGACGAAGTAGAATCAGTTTATGATAGCGTCTCTGTTACATGTAATGATCATTCATTAATTACTACCCCATTAGATGGGCTATATGAGAATATAAATCTTAGGATGTTAAGGAGCGGCACAGTTATTAATACCACTCCAGAATGTTTGGTTCCTGTTTCTACCAACGATCCTCAGCTTCTTATTAATCAGGGCACAATGTCTCCGGAGCGTCTGAGTAAGCTTCTAGGCTTTGTGATGTTAGTTAGCGCTTTGCAAGACTCCGTGAAACCGATCCTTAGGAGGATTGATTTTCCGTCTACATTGTCTATCCGTAAATTCACAAAAGATTTGCGGAAAGTTTGCGATACGAGCGGTGTTACTACTGATCAACTTCAGTTTTTGTGTGCTCACATTAAGAAATCCCCATCCCTACCACATTCCCTAGCTCAATCAGAGCCAGGGTCAAAGTTGCAGGGTAAAAATGCTAATTCCATTAAATCTTCCCAGCCTAGTGTTCCTCCTAGAACCTCTAACACCCCACAGGTAGTTCAGGCCCGGCAGAGTTACAGCGTTCACACATGGAATTATAGTAATGTCCCTAGAAAAGTCACCCAGGTTTCCTGGCCAAAATCCTCTGAGGTTTGCGGCCCCAATAGGAGCTGGCCCAATGTCTATGGTGCCCGTGGTATACTGACCTGCTTCCGGTAGTGAAACTGGTAGCCTAAACAAGGACTCTATCTGTTTCTAGTGCGGTATTCGGGGCCACATTATCAAGCGTTGCAACATCAAAGCCAAAGAGTACCATGCATACAGTATGCGAGAGGAAAACAAGCTTGCTGTCGTAGATGTAAGTGAAATAATCATTGGACAGCCGAATACACAGTCGTGAGGAGAGATGTCGATGATTGGAGGGCCAATCAGACATAATTAATAAATAGTACATAAACTCTGAAGTTTCCAATATTAACGACAAGTGCGCTCATGCAATCTTACGACTCAAATATTTTGAATTCATCAGTGAATACTGCGCCTATTAGTGTTTAAATTTATACGGGTTTGCCAGTGAATCTTATGTCTAGTTCAGCATTTGATAAATTGAATCATAATGATTCCTTAGCACTTAAATTCCCGGATTTTAATCTACAGAGTGTTTCAGGGGATAATATTTCAGTTTTGGGAGTTACATACTTGCCGTTGATGTTGCATGACGACTTGGATTTAATGACGGAGAAGATGTAGAATGTGAATGGTTTGAATATTATATCAGATCTTTTGTTGGGTATTTGAATGATGAAGGAAAGGACGTTTTTAGTTATTCCAGAAATGAGCGGTATTTGTGTTAACGGTACTTTCATTGAGGCATCTTCAAATTATACAGTGAAATATTTACAATTTCCTTCAGGCAGTATTCGTGAGAGAAATAAGTGTGTTGCGGAGGGTGGTTCTAATGCAGATCGTGCGTCTGGTACCTGTTCACAAGCGCGGGACCATAATATTGCAGAAAGAGCACACCGTGTGACTCCCCGCTCCTTACCCGCGAAGGTGGTAGACACGCCGTTTTTTTTCTGCGCGGCCTGTCCCGCGTGATCCGGTTGTAGTCTGCCTAGTTAAATTGCATGATTATTTAGAGCGGTCTACGAGGGATTCTGATGTTCTCATTCACAGTAATACTATCATTGAACTGCATTTAGCGAGAGTTGTTGAAGTTTATGTGAACAATCTTAGAAATTAGGTAACTTCTATTGTTTTGTTGCCCGACACAGCGGATACTAAAGGTATTTCGTTGGCACAAGCTCTTCATGAAGTAGTTGGTACTAATTTTTTTCAGACTCTTCTTCTCAACACTACCAACGGGATTGTGAAACTTTATTCTGATACGAAATCATGTGATGCTTCTTGCATTCCCTGTACATTTGAAGAAATAAATTCTCATACCGTTGCTTCGGTGAGCACAAATTCATTGCCTGTTTTAAATGATAGAATGCAAAGAATCATAGATTTTCCTGAAGCTCAAGAACCGCATAAGGCATTATTAAAGGAATTTAATGGGTCCATACATTTAAAGGGGGACGCTATGGGTTTTACTGACATATTAGAACATAATATTGTGTTGCGCAATAAGATTCAAAGTCCGGTTTACCTTCCAATGTATCACCTTTCTCATAGTCAGCGTGAATTAACAGATAAGCATGTGGAAGAATTACTTCCTCAAGATGTCGTACAGCCTTCCACGTCGCTTTGGCGGTCACCTCCTCTTGTGTTTGTCCCAAAGAAAACCAAGTGGGAGCTTAGACTAGTTGTGGATTTTAGAAAATTGAATACTATCACGGAAACCGATAATTTTCATATGCCGGCGATCCCGAAAATTCTTGCGAGTTTGGGTACTGACAATCGGGTATTTTCCACTTTCGATCTTTCTAGCGGTTTTCATCATATCAGTTTATCACCGGAATCCAGGCAATATACGGCATTTCTTTCTCACTCAGGTACAGTTTCGGACAGATGAAACAGCAACACCTCGTCCACCCGCTATGTGGTGAGGGGCTCTGCGGATTTGGTAACACTGGCAGGAGGTGGGAGGGATGTGGGTGGGTGGGTGATGAGGGGAGGTATGTTGGGGGAATTGGGAGGGTGAAGAGGCAGCAATCATGGTGTGGCTGGTGGGAGGGGGCAAACAAGTGACAGGGTAGGGGAGAGCAGACTGGCAGGAGGCATGTGCGCGATTAAAAATTGTAATTAGGTAATTCTATAGGTAAATTTGCTTGTCACTCTGTTCTCCCCTACCCCGTCACTCGTTTGCCCCCTCCCACCAGCCATACCATGATTACTGCCTCTTCACCCTCCACACTCCCCCCTAAACCCCCCACATCCCTCCCCTCATCATCCACCCACATCCCTCCCACCTCCTGCCAGTGTTACCAAATCCACAGAGCCCCACACCACACAGCTGGTGGACGGGATGTTTGCTGTTTGATCTGTCCAGAACTGTACGTATGAATATAAAAGATTGCCGCAAGGGCTTAAAAATTCACCAGCGATTTTTCAAAGATTAATGAATAATGTTTTGGCAGGATTGATCGGCCATAATGTTTATGTGTATATAGACGATACCGGTATTATCATTTTTTCTAAGAGTATAGAATAACAAATTATTGCGCTGAAAAATATACTTTCTAGATTGAATGAAGCAGGTTTGTAGATTCAAATAAGAAAATGTGAATTTTTACAGGAAGCGGCTATCATTTTTGGGTCATGAATAAACTCCGGACGGTGTGAATACGACCGCGCAGTTAACGATTTCTATCACTAATTTGCCGACGCCCACTAACGTAAAACAGTTACGGCAGTTTTTTGGGGCCTGTCAGGATACAATAGGGCTTTTATACAGGAGTAATGGAGTATGCATCCATTGCGAAACCGTTGTATGTATTACTTAAGAAAGACGCTGAGTATCTGTGGGGAGTTGACCAAGAGGAAGCTTTTACTAAGCTGAATAAAATCGTCTAATAGTAGCCAGAATAAAGTCAAATTAATAAGATGTACAAAAAGAGTTTACCGAGACCACAATACCTCTGCCACTTCCGTCCCTGGGCTGCACAATTTTACTAAAAATCTCCTAATTGTGCGGTTAATTACCGGCGGTAATTACTCGCAAGTTTATGTCTCCACCAACTGTGAGTAATGCAGCTCCAGAGTGTTAGTTCTCACTCCCTTGCTTAAACTGTTGGATTATTTACACAAGACTTAGTGGAAGGCATAATGTAGACTCATGATGCTGTTTTTGCTGCACTGCTCTTGGAGATAATATTAACATGTATTGCTCCTGAATGAGTTAACTTTTATAGTTATGATTCTGAATGTATAAATATTTTATTAGGTCCTCGGTCAATCAATTTTAACCTAAATGGAAATACAAGGTAAGGAATGCATAGGAAGATTTAATTCAGTTTAAAATGTATGCAACATCTGTAAACACTGCAGATGTGTGAATAACGTGACATACGCGACATTAGTTAACTTACCCGAATATATGCATGCCAAATGAAGTTAAATTTCCTCAAACCTTATCTATATTCCTATACATGAAACAAAACAAATAATGCAGAAGAGCGGTTCTTCGCATTTGAAAATAAGAACACATTATTACATACCCAATTCGGTGTAATACAAATACATAATAAAGATGTTAAGGAATAATTCATTAGTTGGGTTTTTGGTAAATTATATAACTTTCAGTTTTAACCTCTACTGGAATATTCATATGAAATTCGGTAAATTGTTATATAGCCTTCTGTATGATAAAGAACGTAACACAGTGAGTTGTAGAATTTTGAGTTATGTTATATAATTATATATATATATATATATATATATATATATATATATATATATATATATATATATATATATATACATATATATACATATATACAATACAATGACCCTTGACCTGTGACATTGACCTTTATGTAGAAGTACATTTCATGTTTACTTGACCTAATGAGAAATATGTATGCCTAATTTTGTGAACATTCATCAATTTAGTTTGGAGGTATTAGAACAATAGTTGAAATATATTTTGTCCCGCCTAAAATATATACCTTTCATAAAATACCTTCATAAAATGTGCGAATATGTATTAATATCGTGTTCATGTAGCAAGCAGCTTTATAATTTATGATCAACCTATGACCTTGCCAATTATGTTGATTTGTTTCCTGTATATCGTTGGACTAGACATTTCAAATATATATAATATGCATAGTGAGAAGCTAATACTCAGCTGGGATATATATTTAATAAAATGTTGATTTTAGTACTTAACACTTTCCTTGCGGCGAGTTACATAGCTAAGAATATGTTATGGCGGGCATTTTCTTCCTATGTTCGCTCAATATATGTCGCGCAAGCACCGTATCTGTAGCCTTGAGGGAATTGGAAGGAGCTCCAAGGATAAGAGTAGGATGAAGCTCCCTATAACAGTCAGCATCCCCTCCCTATCTCTTCAACATCGAGGATTATTGATCAATACTTTGCTTGTTCGTCACTGATTAGCCTTGCCCCCTATTTTACACTTATAAGCAAAAATATATTATATTTTGATTAATTTCCACTTGCGATAACTGAATAATAGGTACCATATGTTATGAAGATCGTACAGGTTATGGAAATAAAGATAACATTACTCGCCTCATTGTACTTGGTATATAGTTGTCACAATCACATGGAGAAGTGCCCCTGTTTTTGCTGATGCTCAGCTTCTAAAACACCTCTTTAATGTACTCATACCCTCTCTCAATCAATGCACAAACCACAATGGACTACCTATCTATGAATAGTATATGGTCTGTATAATACCAATGTTAACAACTGGTGTAATGAGTATGGTGAAATTTGAAAACTAAAAATACTTTGTGGGGAAATATATAACATTCTTTCTTTGAACTTGACCTATGTCATTAACTATTAAAATATTGAAGCAAGATGTTATTAATGTTATCTTTGTAGTATGTAGGATTAGCCTACATGTCTCGTTTGTGTGACCGTTGCGTTGGCGAATTAAATGAATGTCCATAATTTAACTAAATCTAACTAAATCTAAATCTAGTTTAGGCGAGATTAGAATAGTGAATCTACACCTTTGATCTATATCTTGACCTTGATAATATATATCTGAAAATATGTTAATGTAAAGTACAATAAATAATGTGAATTTTGTGAAGATTACATGAGCAGTGAAGAAGAATAGATTGACCTTGACCTGACCTTTCGGTATTATTTAATTTTGTATAACATAATATTAACTGTAGAAGTTTGGGTAAAAACATAAACATATGGAAATAATGACTAAATTTGTTTACCATGACTTTTGACCTTGACCTTTAATTAAAATGAGCAATTGTGTTTGACTCGCCTTTACATTGACCTTTTGGAAATCCATTAAGTGGTGTAGGAGCTGTTTCCGAAGAGAAGGATGATGGACGCCAGATGACAGACAGGCTACATAATTTGATCAACTGATTACTCAGTTATTATGTATATTTTGTAGCGAAATATGTTGTTAATTATGAAACTTTGGCATTAATATGATGCAAAGACAAGATGGTGGGAGTGGTCATGCCACTGTACTGGCAATCCAATGGTCCCAGGTTTGAATCCCGATGTATCAATGGGAAGATATTATTGGGATGGAATTGAATTGAATTTATTAATAGAAATCTTGGCACCGCAACAACAAGGTCATAGGCGCCGAACAAGCTAATATATTTGCAGAAAACTAAAATCGTAAAACAACATGTGTAAAATTAGATATCAAAGTAAAATCAATGCAATCATACAAACTGAAAGAGTCCAGCCTTTTTCAAAAATAAAAACACATCGTCTCCAGGGGAACCAGCCTCCCCTCCAAGCACAGAAGAGAGACAGTAAGTACCCTCTGCCTTCCAGTGCCGCAAAAGCAACCTCCGACGTAATTCGACCAAACTGGGACACTCAACCAGCAAGTGCCTGGCATTAAGGGGAACTAGACAGTCATCGAACAATGGCGGTACACCTCCACACATAAGGAACTCATGTGTGAGCCTTGTATGTCCAATGCGGAGGCGAGCCGAAGCAGTTTCCAATTTGAGAGGAATGGTAGGGCAAGCTCCTGGCGAGACTAATTTGTTAACTTCCCTGAGCTTATTAGCAGTAACACAATCCCACTGTGCCTGCCAACAAGCACGAACAGCAAACATGAGAGGAGTAGGCAGATCTGAAGCAGGCAGACGGTAATTTACATTTGAAGGTCTCAAAGCTGCAGCTTTCGCCAAAGCATCCATCCTTTCATTACCTTTGACACCAACATGTTCAGGAACCCAACAAAAATACACTCTTTTTCCTTGACGATGAATGAGAAACAGCCACTCTAAAATCGCTAAAGCTATAGGATGGGAAGAATTAATAGAGTCAAGAGCCATGAAAGCCCCTTGAGAATCACTAAAAATTGTAAAATGATTGTTTTGGTGAGCAAACACCAATTTCAGAGCTAAAATGATAGCAGACAATTCCGCAGTAAAAACTGAGGCAGCTAAAGGAAGACTACCTCCACGGCTGAAGTAATGGAACACAACACCAAAACCAACACCGGAGGCAGATTTAGAGCCATCAGTATACACAGGCACAGAACTATTATGACTAGAAGAATGTTCCAAAAACATATGAATCCTTCGATCCTGTAAAAAGCCTGCAGAATGACAGCTCAGGCAAGACCCAGGGTGCAATCCTTGGAATTTGCACGGGACTCACAGGAACCGTCGGCAGATTAAGCTCCTTCATAACTTCACGAACTCTATAGCCAAATGGATGAGGCATTCGAGGATGCTGACCATAATATGAAAACAAAAATTGACCCGAGACACGGGTACAAACAAGAGAGTCTGGAAGGCGCCGAATCCGAAACCAACTACGTACAACCACAGATTGACGCAGTAAATTTAACCCCTAAGTGTCGGGGCGCAACATAAGTCGAGTTAAATAAATCTGGACTATCTGGCGGTGCGCGACATAGGTCGTGTGGCAATTTCAGCACGTAATGTTGCTGAGAGAGAGAGACAAGTGGTGGCAGGAGAGTAGCGAGCGTATGACTGCTCCAGACCACTGCGGCGAACCTACTGACACGAATCCCACCTCCTCCCTCCCTCTCTCACTCGCTATATACGGAATTGTATGGGGAAAGTGCCTAATTACATGCTTTTTGCACTCGCGTTGCACGGTTGTTGCAAGAAAACTAGCCATCATAAAAGGATCGTTATGGTGTCATTCGAAAGCTCTGTTTATGCCCTTTCAGGGATAGATACTTGTTTTACGTTCTGGGTCATATTTAGGCATGAAAATGATCACGTAAACAGCCCTATTTTGGCTAAAAACACCCCGCTGGGCAGTACATATAAATAAACCGCCTAGCCCGCTAAATAAGGGTTAAGGGAGGTACACCAGACTCCACCAGCAAGCTGGGAATCGGAGACGACCGAAAAGCTCAGTTGCAAGACTGAGACCAGCATGATGAACAGCATCTAGAGTCTAAAGTCTGGAGTCCGTGACAGAGGAGTACACCTCACAGCCATACGACAGTTTGGATGTGACAAATGCCTGAAACAAATGCAGTAGCGCTCTGCGATCAGCACCCCAAGAGGTGTGTGACAGAACCCTTAACAGATTCAAAGCCTTCATACACGATGCCTTCACAATTGTCAAGTGCGGAACCCAAGTCAAACGGCAATCAAACGTGAGACCCAAGTACTTTGTCTCTGCCACACAACCGAGTCTCCTGCCACAGAACATTAGATCAGGGTCTGGGTGAACCCCTCGTATTCTGCAAAAGTGCATAGCCACAGTCTTTGATGGGAAAAATAGAAAGCCCTTGGAATCAGCCCATGCAGAAATCCTGTCCAACGCAAGCTGCATACGTCTCACAATAGCAGACATGCGGGAACCAGAAAACCAGATAGCCAAGTCATCCACATATAGGCACGAGGATTCCCCAGCAGGCACAGCGTCTAGAATGCTATTGATGGCCGCCTCAAACCGAAAATGCACTTCAGACACAACCCTGAGCGACATCTTCCTCCTGGCACAGTGGCGCAGAGAGGGAAGAACCCACACGGACCCGAAACACACGATCAGTCAAGAAGTCTCTAAGCAACACCGGCAGGCGACCACGTAATTGGAAAGCATGAAGTTGCCATAGAATTCCATGTCGCCAGGCTGCGTCATAAGCCTTCTCAAGGTAAAAAAACACAGCCTCAAGATGTTTTTTAGAGGCAAAAGCTTCACAGATTGAGGATTCAAGTCGAATAAGGTTGTCAGAAGTACACCGTAGTTTGCTGAAGCCACTCTGAGAAGGGGAGAGATGGTCACCCTTCTCCAGACACCACTCAAGTCTGACATTGATAATTTTTTCAAACAATTTGCACACACGCAACGTTAAACAAATTGGGCGGTAATTAGAAACAGTGCAATGATCCTTTCCTGGCTTAGGAATAGGAAGGACAATGCCCAACTTCCAGCTTGCAAGCAGAGTACCCTCACCCCAAATCCTATTAAATATGTCTAATAAAAACACCAAAGAGGCATTTGGGAGATGACGAAGCATGGCATATGAGATGTCGTCAGGACCAGGAGCAGTGTCACCACATTCCAAGAGGGCAGCACGCAGTTCACGAATACTGAAGTCAACATTATAAGCCTCCCCGCCATGAGACCGGAAATTAAGACCCTGTCTCTCTTGGCTACGACGGGCACTTGCACAAGGCTTGGCATCATCTTTCTGGGAGACCTTGCAAAAATTAGTAGCCAAGGCAGAGGCTACTTCACCAGGTGCAGACACCAGATTACCTTGTATCCTGAACACTGGTGGAGAGGAGGGTGAAAACTTTCCAGAAATCTTGCGTATTCTCTTCCACACCGTAGGCAAAGGAGTGGAAGAAGTAGTCATAGAAACGTGGACCTCCATGAGCTGCGGCGAGCATCCTTCATAACCCATCGATAGCGAGCATGCGTTTGCAAAGTTGAACTTTGAGAAAGAGAACCTCTCGGTTTGCATGGTATCGACAGGAAGCGGCTTTAAAAAACCCACGAGCAAAAGAGCAGGCTGCAGTCCACCATGGTACGGGTCTCCTGGAATATACACGCGAAGACTGTGGAATGGAACGAAGCCCCGCTTGAAACAAAGTCGTAGTAAAATAGTGGCGTGCATCATCAATAGCTGGAAAATCATGTACAGCCAAGTCAATCTCACATAGATGTCCAAAAAGAGGCCAGTCAGCCCTACCCAGACACCAGCGAGGCAAATGGGTAGTTGGAACAAAGTGAGAGGACTGGACCAACACTGGATAATGGTCACTACCATGCAGATCATCCAAAACGTCCCCGGAAAAATCAAGAGCACAGTCAGAAGTAATGGTGAGGTCAAGAACAGAAAGAGTGCCAGTCTGAACATGGAAATGTATTGGCCTCCCATCGTTCAGGACAACCAAATCCAGATCACCAAACAAGGAGGCCAGAAGCTCACCCCGAGGATTGGAAAGCGAATCCCCCCCATATTGGATGGCGACCATTAAGATCGCCAAGGAGAACAAAAGGATTTGGAAGTTGACGGATAATGGTCTCTAAATCAGCTCGCAATACTGGGACTGAAGGTGGAAGATACAGGCAACAGATGGTAAAAAACCTTTCAAGGTGCATCTGTACTGCTACAACCTGAAGGAGAGACTGTACAGTAAAGGGAGTGAATGGGACATCGGAACGACAGAAAATGGCACACCCACCACTATGACCACCAGCAAGGGGAGAAGCGGAATGGAAGACTGAATAACCCTTGAGTGTTGAGTCATCTGCGTAGGAATGTATTGGATGATGAGTGGTAGATATGAGATCATTGATATGAATGAGGAACAGAGTTGGGTCCAAAACTGATCCCTGGGGAACACCAGCATTAATTGAGTGAAATTGAGAATAAAGGCCATCTACCATTACACATATTTTTCTGTTATGAAGATAAGAAGAAATTAGTGGAACTAATGATGCAAGGCAGTAGTGTGACATCTTCGACAATAAGGATTGATGCCAGACTCTATCAAATGCCTTTGATATATCCAGTGCTATTGTATGTGTTTCACCATGTTGGTCTGTAGCTTGGTTGATTTGATTCGTAAGACGGCAAAGAATGTCTGCAGTTGATCGACATCGTCTAAAACCATATTGCCTTTCACTGATTAATTTATTATTCTCAAGATGCTTAATTATGTGATTATTTAATATAATTTCAAAGACTTTACCAAGAGTGGAAGTTATAGCTATTGGTCTGTAGTTTGATGGATCTGAAGAGGCACCTTTTTTAGGAACTGGATGGATGTTTTCTTCTTTCCAGGGTACTGGGAAGCATGAGGTATGAGTACATAGACGGAAAAACTTTGCCAATACAGGAGCGAGCACCAAGGAGCAATTCTTAAGTACTATTGGAGGAATTTCATCTGGACCAGGAGCCTTATCTACTGAGAGATTCTGCAAAATAGTTTTGACATGTCTGGTGTGGATCTTAAGTGAGGGAATTTCAGGCGAATTAAAATTAAGTACAGTGACATCTTGATTTATTTCATCTAAGGTTGAGTTGGTGGAGAAAATATCCGCAAGAAGGTTAGCTTTACCTCGTGGGTCACTTACAAGATTGCCAGTCGGAGATTTTAATGGTGGAATGGATAAAGCAGTAGTGAAGTTGGATTTGAATGAGTTAAGAGTAGACCAAAATATTTTGTTATTATTTGGATTATTTAGAAGTTTATTTGCCTGCTTGTGGAGAAAGTTTGATTTAGTTAGGTTTAATTCAGTTTTGGCATGATTTCTGATGTTTCTAAAGTAATTAAAGGCTTCATGTGTTTTTGATCTTGTGTATGCATTGTAGGCTATTGCTTTTTGTTCAGTTACTCTAGCACAATTATGGTCAAACCATTTAGGTGAATTAGATCTTTTACTGTACTTTTGATGAGGAATAAAAGTTTCCATTCCAATTTTTACAAAATCTTGTATGTGGCTCAAGGTGGAGTGTGCATCATTAGAAAAGAAAGAGGTCCAGGGAATATCAATAAAGAAACCTTGAAGACCCTCCCAGTCTGCCCTATCGTAATGCCATTTAGTCACCAAAACAGGTTCAGAGTGGGAAGGTGTGGTAGATGATAGACAGGTAGCCTGTATCAGACAGTGATCAGAAGATCCAAGCGGGGACCTCACTGTAACATCATAATTTTCTGAATTGGTTGTTAAAAATAAGTCCAGTAGGTGGGAATTATGATTAGGATTATCTGGTACACGGGTGGGTTGGTTGACTAGTTGAGTGAGATTAAATGAGTCTGCAAATAGCTCACATTCAAGACCAGCATCATCAGTCCTGGCTGAATGAGTGAGCCATTCAACATTATGGACATGAAAATCACCCAACACAGTGATTTCAGAAGAAGCATTTAAGTTGAGGACACTGAGTTGTGTCCGCAATATGGAGGAAGCATTCAAACGGTACCGACGCCTGAAAACTCAAGACTCTCATTCTTCCTATGTTTCTGCCCGGAATCAAGCCAAATCTGTTCTTCGACTTGCCAAACACTCTTTCATCAATAAAAAATGCACTGAACTATCCAACTCTAGCTCTTCCCAAGCTTTCTGGCATCTAGCCAAAAACCTCTGCAACAATTTCTCTTCCTCGTCTTTCCCTTCCCTTTTCCACTCTGATGGCACAACCATCACTTCTTCCTCTGACAAAGCTAAACTCTTCGCTCAAACTTTTGCTAGAAACTCCATCTTGGATGATTCCGGTGCTATTCCTCCCTCTCCACCCTCCTCTCTCTTACTTATGCCTATTATCCTAATCTCTTCTAAAGATGTACTTTCTACCCTCTCTGGGCTTAATACTATAAGGCGTACGGTCTGGACGGTGTTCCTCCTGTTGTTCTCAAAAACTGTGCATCCGTGCTGACTCACTGCCTAGGCAAACTCTTTCGTCTCTGTCTATCCTCTAACGTCTTCCCTTCATGCTGGAAATTTGCTCACATTCAACCTGTCTCAAAGAAGGGTGACCGCTCTCAACCCTCCAACTATCGTCCAATTGCTCTCATTTCTTGTCTTTCTAAAGTTTTTGAAACTATTCTTGCTTCCAAATTTCTTAAGCATTTCTCTTCTCATAATCTGCTCTCAGATCACCAGTATGGCTTCCTTAAGGGTCGCTCTACTGGTGATCTTCTTTCATATCTTACTAACTCTTGGTCATCCTCCTTTCGGGAATTCGGTGAGACTTTTTCTATTGCACTAGACATATCGAAAGCCTTCGATAGAGTCTGGCACACATCTTTAATTTCTAAACTACCCTCCTTCAGTTTCTATCCCTCCATCTGTGCCTTTGTCTCTAATTTCCTTTCCGGCCGTTCCATAGCCGCGGTTGTGGACGGCCATTGTTCACTTCCTCACCCTATAAACTCCGGTGTTCCACAGGGCTCTGTCCTATCTCCTATTCTCTTTCTAATTTTTATAAATTATCTCCTCAACTGTACCTCAATTCCCATCCATTCATACGCAGACGACTCAACCTTACACTACTCCATTAGTTTATCAGAACGCCCCAGCCAGCAATCCCTCAAGGACAATCGTAATGAAGCCATAGAACTCTTAAATTCTGATCTAAATACTATCTCCAATTGGGGCAGAGAAAACCTTGTTACCTTTAATGCTTCCAAAACCCAATTTCTCCATCTATCTACCTGTAAGGAACTCCCAGCAGACAATGCCTTATTCTTCAACAATACAAAAATCAATCCTTCATCTTCTCTCAATATTCTTGGTGTCTCTTTTTCTTCTGCTCTCAGTTGGAAGGACCATATTACCAGTCTTGCTAAGGCAGCCTCCCAGAAGCTGGGTGTTCTCAACCGCCTTAGGGGGTTCTTTTCCCCTGCACAGCTTCTTGCTCTGTACAGGGGCATAGTACGTCCTTGTATTGAGTATTGTTCACATGTGTGGGGAGGTTCCTCTCACACCGCTCTCCTAGACAAAGTTGAAAGGAAGGCCTTTCGTATCATTAACTCCCGTCCACTCACCAACTCTCTGCAATCTCTCTCTCTCCGCCGCAATGTTTTTTTAAGAGCATCTCTCTCGCTATTCTATCGCTACTATAATAATCAGTGTTCCTCAGAGCTTTCCCAGTGTATACCACCTCCTTTACGTAGGGCACGTGGTACCCGTCTTGCAACTCAATCCCACCCCTACTCTGTGCAACTCTCCAACCCAAGAGTGAAACGTAACTCTCGAACTTTCTTCTACTCAACAGCTGAGCTCTGGAATTCTCTACCCAGAATCAGTCTTTCCCTCTTCCTATGACTTAAATTGCTTCATACTCCGTGTGTCCAGGCATTTTGGCTCGAACGTCCCTTGATTTTGGTCCTGTCACTCTTTCAACTATGGGGGAGGCACTCGCTATAGGCAGTTCTGCCTTTTGCCTCCCTCAATCACATAGAAAAAAAAGAGTAATAATAATATACGATAATTGGATACCGCAGGTCTAACCTAGTACCCTTACCTCCGTTATATAGTACATACATAATTATTATAGATAGGATTTGAAACAGTGTTTGCCCTGGGTTGAAAATCGGACCAACTACACTATTGTCAGTATCAGTTTCCTATTTGATTTGTTTAGTTACTGATATTAGATGAATGATACATGTCCTAAAGAATCGCAATATCTGGACAAATGTTGACTTTAGTCTATGGTAGATCATGAGCTGTATCTATAAAATACCAGACTTGATGAATATGCGCACCACCGGTGCCCTGTATAAATGTGTAGTTAATAGGTAACCAAGCACTTCAGCACCGAACATTTATGTTGCCTATCTCTCATATATGGTATATTACAATTATGATGCATTTCTACGGTGGTTGTCAGTTTCAGAAATGATTGAACTGAACAATATTAAAGCTGAATATATACACCATTTAATGAGGAGCACTGTATTGATAACATTTCGAAGATAGCTTCTTCAGGTCATTGATTTGTTGGATTTTGTCGTATGCCATGCTTACGGCACTTAATTAATGATTAGCCTTCGGAAGAAGAATATATTTTGTTTAAACTAGATTATACGTCTTCCTGGGCATCTGTTTAGTTATAATGCGTTAGTTACCACTTTGGTAAGCCTATAGTAAACAACATCTACTGTATATATGTCTATTGCCTGACACCTTACTCACCCTTTATGAAGGTAGCCCCCGTAAGAAGGACAACCTGTGCATATTAATTAACCCGTCCAGCCCCGGCTAGTTTTGTAATGTTTGTTCACCAGAACCTGGCCGGTTTTCAAAAAATGGTTTTATTCCAGAAACAATAGCGAATAGGTTAGGAATGAAGGAAAAACCTCGAAAAACCGCTCAAATAGCTTAAAAAATGGTCCTACAGAGCCCCCGAAAACGTATTTTACAAGAGTACAAAATTGAAGGCAATTATCCCCAAAAAACAGGTTATTGCACGCTCACGCGCACGCACGTGGACTTTGAGAGTTTTCAACCATCGGCACGGTTGCGTGGGATACGTACACAGTTCCCATACAAATCTGAGCCCTCTTGAGTGGCTACACCTGAGGTTACGGTCGGCGCAATTAGGGTGACGCGTCAGGCGCATCGCTGGGGCTGTACGGGTTAAAGCACTTACAGGATTGACTACTTAATTTAGGGTCCATCTGACTCCGAAGTTTAGGCTCCTATGAGTTCGTGTAACTTGGTATATATAGTCTATAGTAATTAAGCTGTTAGAGTGGCTGTCTTTATGATTTTAGTTTGTAGCTACTGCTATATCTAAGGGACAGTCGCACTGGAGGTCCCCCAGCACATACTGCAGACGCATTTGTGGTGCATTTTAGAAAGTAGTATTGATTAACAATATGTGGACATTATTATACAAAGAGAGTGATGAGCACCCCTAGATTTATTTCATGCACGTTTTCATAAATAATGTAGATGATATTTTAATATGAGTGAATGAAACTTGTATTGCTACCTTTTAGGGACGCAATGGACAAGGTGGGAACATTCTACTCTCCTGTTAGTACATCTTCTCTGTTCCCCAGTGTTCATTTCCAGCCCCGGGTGAACAATGTGGACCCTTCCAACTTGGTACAACTGTCACTGCCGGGACTTTCCCTGGATATGACAGAGAGTGGTGAAGGGGAAGGATGGAAACTACGGTCTGTCGAAAGACAATTAAGCTCGCTTCCTGAGACGGGTTCAGTGAGTAGTTCCCAAACAGTGTTTGAGATGTGGGCAGATTGGGATTATTGTTCTATACAGTTTGTGAGAAAGACATGATAACATAAATTTGAATATATATATTCCAAATCATACAGTTATAGTCAATAAATCAGATGACTGTTGAAGATTCTATTCTTACTATAATATACAAAATTTTCGACTGTATGCTGACTACAATGCATTAGGCATTACACACACATCTATAAGCAGCTATTTTAGACTTTTCAGCTGGTGGGTTTAAATGCACCACAGCATATTTATAAATTGGGTACAGTTGACGACACATTAACCTGCTGGTATGTTCCCACCTTACTGGGTAAATAGATAGTGTTTTTAAAGTATAATTCGTTAATCATAACGTTATTTGGGGGGACAGAAATCGTATATGGAATTTAACAGCAAAGATAATCTTTTGAGAACTCTAAATCCCGTTACCCTTCACATCACATCACACACATATGTTTTAACATCTGTACTTGATAAACTACAGGAAATAAATAAGGGAACACATAGAAATATGTATTCAAATCATTTTGAGACCATAATTAGGAAATGTATTTCAAATAGTGTGTCTGGAGATGGAAGATATTCAAAGAACAAGGTATAGTTAAGAGCATAAATCGTGACACATCCATTTGAATCATTATCGAACACAAACGAAACAATACAATTATTTATTATAAGTCAAATGCTATAGAAATTGGCTTTAAAGGTTTATAGATTACTATTGATGTAGCCTTATTAATGCTGAGAACTGTACGTAACAATATAAGAAAGAATCGAAACGAGAATGTGAAGAGCAGTTGAGGTAACAACACCGCAATATCGGGATGTACTAACGGAGTATATATATTATATTTAAATATTCAAGTCAAAAGTAGCATTTTTGATAAGGCGAGAAACAGGGAGAATGTTATTGCTCAAAATAGTATGCGGAACCCTAAAACATTTTGGAATATGGGAAGAGCCAGGTAGAGTTGGGTGGTGGCTGATAACTACCGTGTTTGATGGAGGAGCAATAATGGTTTGGTGATTCTCACAGGTAAGCCACGGTAGCCTTTTCCGTTTCTTAGTCATTAATGTGTGACCTGAAACTCATGCCACAGGGACATGTGACTTATTTCTACACTTTTGGTAATGCACTATATCGACGAAAATGAGGGCACGGTGTGAAAAAAACTGTGTCAAAATATCACACTGATCCAACTGTTTGTTAAGAAGTTATTCCCGAAAAACTATGTAACACGGCCTCTGAAACCCATAATAAGTCATGATATATGGCTATCACTATTTATCTCTCTCATTGTCCTACAGTAGGGTTTAACAATTGTATTTTTGAATAAAATTAATCTCAGTGTGAACGGGGGTTGGTAACCATGTAAGATTATTATCAATGTGCAACGTTGTCAGGATGATTGGACTACTCGTTAACCCACTCAGAGTGTGAGTACCTCAGCTAGTTACATTATAAAACTGTTGTGCACTCGATTGCCATAGTCTATAGAACACACATGAATAATCGTGGACCTCACCTATTTCTAATTATGCAATTATATATAGACAAACAAATGTATGAATGTAGTTATCTGCATACCAATTACAGAACTATATGAATTATATACTACTTATTGAAAAGCAAATTCCATCCATAATTCAATCCAGGTAGTTATAATCGCATTAAGAAAAACATGGGGTGTCCACAAATTCTTCTCCGTAGGCTAGACACTATGGCACCCGAGCGTGCCATGACACACACACTTGGACAAAAGCCTTCTCGACTCACAAATGCCTTGGTGAGGTCGACGTAAGTAGACACAGGGTCGACGTTCTGCTCCTGACATTTTGCTTTGTAGTTGCCTTAAACTGAAAACCATGCCACCAGATCCACACTCTCTTCTGAAATTCCACATCGAAATTGGCAATATGTAAGTTGCAGAACAATGTTTGCCCCTTAGCATTAATTAAATTTCCCTTTCTTTTGTAACAATAAATGATTATATTCAGTTGAAGGTTCTCTACAAAATACAAGGGTACACCTTCATTATTTATGTGTTTTATTATTTACAAATCCATTAAATACTTTGTTAAATATGCTAGTGCTAACGTTAAAAAACGGAAGAAAGTTGCCATTCAGCTTTAAGGCCGGGCAGCTTCCACCCACAAAACAAACCAAAGGATGCATTTGTTATTAAAATATCGGATGGCTCACCAACAATATTGGATTTCGCTCCTAACAGGAATATTTGGCAGGAGATACTGAATTGGAGGTGATCAAATTATATATTTTCTTTTGTGAAAAAGTATTGCAATTATATATATATATTGGGAAGCTGCAGGCATCACCCGCAAAGGGCGGTACTCCCGGGACGTGCAACAGGTGGGTGTTAAGGCCGGTTCACACGAAAACAATTTGTTTCCAATTCTCTCCCCCGTCCTTCCAGGACGAGGGAGAGTTGCTGTAAAATTCCCGGCGAAACTCAAAAAGTGTTCACACGGGAGAGCCAAGTCAAAGGTAGGGATTGTGGACGTAGAATTGCCATGCAGAAAGCATATGTATCAATTTACATAGTGATATGAGTGCATATTTGGACCACTCATGTGTGTAGAGGATCTCAGGGGTGCAGGATGATGGTTATAATGAGCAGGGGTGATATAAATACACGAGGTAGCTCTAGTTGTTCCACCCCACGCCTTCTTCAATGGTCACTCCCGCAGCCCAACCGTGTTTAAAGATAGCCTTCACACCACACTTGACATGTCATTCGTAGCTCAGTCAGTACGGGTTAGATCTCGTGAACAGGAAAACAAGCATTCGATCCTCCTCGGATCCGAAGTATTTTTGTTTTTGTTTTTTTTTGTTTTTTTATATATAATTATATTAGGTTAGTCAAGTTAGGTTAATCTAACAAAATATTATAATCAGACAAGAACAAAAAGCAAAGTCGTCGCGAATGGTAGGCCCAGGTTATACAATCATGATGGGAGCAATTAAAAGAAAACGGACGATGGCAAGCTATAGTAAAATATTAACAATGGATATTGTACCAACTCACAAGATCGTATTCGTTTTGTTATGGCAGACATACTTAAGAATAATCTTAAGATAAACCTAATGCGTCTGTTGGTGCTTGGGATATAGTGGTATACACGACTGGTTGATGTTATGTTAGTGAGATTGCCTCCCTATTTGTTTTGTTATTATCAAGTGAATGAGTTGACCGACTTGTATGCTGCTTTTCATATTTCTGTAATTATTATCTTTACCTCTTCTTTCTTCTTATCATCTCAGAATATTATCATATATCTTCTTCGTATATGACCTGCTTAATTTTATTATATATAGTTTTTGTTTCTTGAAGTGGAATGGTATGAATGTAAACAAAAACGCATTACTCAACGTCTTTTGTTTTTCGTGTGGTACGAAAGGTGACCAAAAAGGCGGCCAAGTCATTGTATCGGATATACGCAGTCAGTTCAGTTCAGTTTCTATGGAGCTCGTCCTGGAATCTTTTACGACTCTGAACCTCATGATTCTATACAGGACTGGCCATTTGTATCGGCACTAGCTGTGAACAGAGGGCTGTGAATGTCCAAAAACCAACCAGTTGGTTTCCTGAATTCCCCAGTGAAATATGACACCCCAGCGAGATTTTCCTTCCAATTGTCAGCCCTCAAGGGACGGTGGACAAAAACTTGTCCGTGTGAACCGGCCTTTAAAGACAACTGGAACTCTTTTTACACCACCTGGCCTCCTTTGCTGATCCTTTCCGAGAGAGGCCAACCACAGATTGCCCTCAAACCACCTTTCTCTCTCTTTCAATACGATATACTGCAAACATGTTACATACTACACTAACTTTACAAAAACAAAACAAGTATAAAAACAAGAAAGAGCAACAAATTAATTAAATGGCAAAACTACAACCCGCCTCGGTGGGCTGCCACTCTGTGGAACACAACCTCTCATCAGCCAATCTCCTCTTTCTCACTGAAACCAAGTTGCCTGGGAGTACTGATAGCAAGCTCTTCCATGTATCCTTCTAGTATCTTTGTCCTCAGTGTTATCAGTTGTATGCCAAAGGTGGATGTTCTGTATAAGTTCAGTTGCTCTCTGACCCCTGACCTGTGCGGACGTTCCCAGTGACCGCTAGTGAACCTGTTTACCCTTAGTGAGGTCCTAGTGAACTTTCATAGTGATGGCTGTTGTTGATGAGTCTGCTGTCTCCTCCCATACTCTCCAGCTTTGTCTTGCTTTGCAAGAGAGACTGGAGAGTGTGGAGCAGGAGATTCAGTGTCTCAAAGATGAAAATTTGGCCTTGAGACTAGCTATGGCGGAGAAGAAGTGTGAGGCTACCGGAAGTGTTCCCAGGGATCGTGAAGCCCCTTGGAAAGTGGTGTCAACTAGTGCAACGGCCTGCAAGCTGAAAAGGCAGCCAGTCAAGACCCACAACAACTTCAGCACCTTGGCTGATGAGAGTGATGGCGATGAAGTGGCGATCATCGAGGCAGTGAGAGGGGAGGGGGGGAAGTCTGCTGCTGTTGCTGCAACAACTGCTGCTACACGCCGACAAAAGGAAAAAGCTAAGTCTGTTTTCATTGTCGGTGATTCATTGGTTAGATACCTTGGCAGGGCAACAAACACTCAGGTTGGTAAAGTTGTCTGCGTGCCTGGTGCCGGAGTCGGGAGGGTGGCTGAGAAGATAGATGCTGTCATGGAAGTGAGTGGGGAGGACCCCATCATCTTCCTCAACGCAGGGAGCAACGACATATGGAGATGCAGGACTGAGGAGTTGCTCTCCAAGTATCAGGAAATGTTGGAGAGGATCAAGGAAAAAGGTGGAGTTCCTGTGGTAAACAGTATCCTGCCTAGAAGAGGGGTAAGGAAGGAATGGTCCTCCAGGGCTATTGGTGTAAATAGCCGGCTGGAGAAGTATTGTAAGGCAAATACTATTCCATTCCTGGATAACTGGTCCCTCTTTTATGGTAAGGATGAACTGTATGCCCAGGATGGAGTACATCTCTCTCGACTAGGAGTTTCGACCTTGGCCAGCTCACTCGACAAGATTGTTGCGGGGTTTCGTTAAAAAAACCTGGGTGTGTAAGTAAAATACTGTCTCCATATGGAGCAGGTACTTCATGTGACAAACCAGTGAGTAAAATAGAAATAATCAGTCAAGATAGTGCGGATATAGTGATGTGTAATAGTAGTATCGATAA
This sequence comes from Paralithodes platypus, assembly GCA_032716605.1. Taxonomy (NCBI): domain Eukaryota; kingdom Metazoa; phylum Arthropoda; class Malacostraca; order Decapoda; family Lithodidae; genus Paralithodes; species Paralithodes platypus. The sequence goes on from CM064512.1 coordinate 24,146,101, forward strand.
CACTACACATGTAACTGATAGTAAAGATGAGAATACTGATAGAGTAGAATTTCCGTCTAGAGCTAGTAGTTCAACAGGAAATAATAAGTTAGCTAAACACAATAGAAAATTAGTTGCAAATAAAAGTAATAGGTTGAGGGTATATTATACAAATTGTAGGAGTTTATGTAACAAAATGAACGAACTTAGAGCACTCGTTAGCACAGAAAATATAGACATAATAGCGCTAACTGAAACGTGGATTAATACAGAATCTAGGCATTTTTTAGCAGAATTTGATATTCCAGGATATAGTTTGTTTAAATATGACCGAACAAGTAGGAGGGGCGGGGGTATAGCAGTGTTTGTCAGGAGTACATTAAAAAGCTGTATTAAATCAGGTATTAGACTAAATAATGATAATGAAAGTGTTTGGGTAGAGGTTAACGAAGGTAGTGAGACCATAGTTATTGGAGTTATATATAGACCGCCTAATATGAGTAGAAATGGCGGAAAATCGTTATGGGAGGAAATTAAAATAGCATCAAGGTTTAGCAATGTGTGCATTATGGGGGATTTTAATTTTCCGAACATTGATTGGCAGCACCAAATAGGCGACTCCGATTCAGTAGAGTTGATTGAGGTAGTACAAGATAGTTTTTTATTTCAATTCATAGATACGCCGACTAGAGGTATTAATATTCTTGATTTAGTTTTCAGTAACAATGAACATATGATAAATAATGTAGAGATTGGTGACCACCTAGGAAATAGCGATCATAAATCTATTTATTTTAATATACAATGGACAGGGAATGCTAAAGAGAATACGACACTTATCCCAGATTTCAGAAAAGCCGATTATGGTGGGCTAAGAAGAGCCTTAAGGGTGGACCCTATTGTTAAGCGATTAAGTCAGGATATGCCAGAGTTAAACTTGCCACCTACATATAACCAGTTTATTGCTTCACTCCACAATGCTCAAAATAAATATATCCCTAAAAGAAGATTTAGATCGACGCAGAACCAACCAAAATGGATGACTAATAAGCTAATAGATCTTATAGGAAAAAAGAAAGGAATATATCGAAAAATAAAGAAAGGTGAAAATCATTTACATATATACTATCAGACTCTATCAAGACAGGTCAAAAAGGAAATCAGGAAAGCAAAAAGAAATTATGAAATAAGGATAGCCAGCGACTCAAAAAATAACCCTAAAGCTTTTTACCAACTATATAAATCTAAAGTTAGAGATGTAATAGGCCCCCTAAAAACTTCAATAGGAGAAATAACAGAAAATGATTTAGAAATGTGCAGTACATTAAATAGTCAGTTTCTTTCCGTTTTCACTAATGAAAATTTGGCACAGATTCCAGAAGTCAATATGGTATATAGTGATAATATAGAAAATATGTTAAGTACAGTTAGTATAAGTAGAAATGATGTGCTTAAGGAAATTGACAGACTGAAACCTCAAAAATCGCCTGGTCCTGACGAGGTATATGCTAGAGTATTAAAAGAATGCAGAGATGAGTTAAGTAGTCCATTAGCATTTATATTTAACAAGTCATTAGAAACAGGTTTAGTTCCAGAAGCTTGGAAGCTTGCAAATGTAGTTCCGATCTTCAAAAAAGGTGATAAATCGATAGCATCCAATTACCGTCCCATTAGTCTCACATCAATCATAGGAAAGTTGCTAGAGTCTATTATTGCTAGGAAAATTAGAAGCCACTTAGTAAAATTTAACTTAATAAATTCTTCTCAGCATGGATTCACTCAGGGACGTTCGTGCCTTACTAATTTGCTTAGCTTTTTCTCAGAGGTATATGAAGCAGTAGATAGTGACAAGTCATATGATATTATATATTTAGATTTCAGTAAAGCTTTCGACAGAGTCCCTCATGAGAGATTGATGAGAAAGGTTGAGGCACATGGAATAGGAGGGTCGTTGTTGGGATGGATTAGGTCATGGCTAATTGGTAGGAAACAGAGAGTCAGCATAAATGGTACCAAGTCAGAGTGGGGAGCAGTCAAAAGTGGTGTCCCCCAGGGATCGGTATTAGGTCCCCTGTTGTTTCTTATATACATAAATGACCTAGATTTAGGTATAACTAGTAGGATAAGTAAATTCGCAGACGATACTAAAATGGGGAGATCAATTGATTCAGATAGCGATATAGAGTGCCTCCAAAGGGATCTAGATACCTTACATGAATGGTCAGTAAATTGGCAGATGAAGTTTAACATTGACAAATGCAAGGTATTAAAGATAGGGAAGATGCAAACAAATGTTAAATATAAACTAGCTAATTTAGAATTAGAAAATTCAGACTGCGAGAAAGATCTAGGTGTGTTTGTTAGCAATGATTTGAAGCCTAGAAAACAGTGTATAAGCGTTCGTAATAAGGCAAACAGGATTCTCGGGTTCATCTCTAGGAGTGTGAGTAACAGAACTGCTGATGTTATCTTAAAACTTTACTTGTCATTAGTGAGACCCCATATGGATTATGCTGTCCAATTTTGGTGTCCTTATTACAGAATGGACATAGATTCATTGGAGAGAATTCAGCGTAGAATGACAAAAATGATCCATAATATTAGAAATTTTCCGTATGAAGAAAGGTTGAAGAAATTAGGTTTACATTCGTTAGAGAGACGCAGAGTTAGAGGGGATATGATAGAGGTGTTCAAGTGGGTTAGTGGGATTAACAAAGGGGACATGACAAATGTACTAAAGCTCAGTGATAGCGAAAGAACTCGTACCAATGGTTTCAAATTAGATAAATTTCGTTTCAGAAAAGATATAGGCAAATATTGGTTTGGTAACAGAGTTGTAGATGGGTGGAATAGGCTACCAAGTGATATAGTGGGATCAAGAACGATAGGGAGCTTTAAGAACAAATTGGATAAGCATATGGACGAGAAGGGTTGGGTGTGAAGGGGGATCAGCCGGGTTGGGCCAATCAGCGCTCTGCAGACCCCCGTAATCCTGCGTTAATCTCTAACCGGTTTGGTAAGATGATCCTCAGGGTATTAGAGTGTTGAGCCTATAATTGGGCTTTGTAATTGGGGTTGTGTGGGACAGGGATCTGCCTTGCTTAGGCCAATCGGCTTTCTGCAGACTCCCATTTTCTTATGTTCTTATGTTCTTATAAATTATGTATGCAACATCTTGCTTTCTTTTGTGTTCCCAACTTTGATTCTTCTGAATTCTCAAATTTCAAGCTAAAGTTTTTGTGTCACTTACGAACTAAATATGTGTGGGCTGTTTATATCTCCCCTAATGTTACTGACTATCAAAACGTCTTTGACTAGCTAACTTCTAAAGTGGAACACATTCAAAATGTCAACCTTCACCCCCACTAATGGTTCCTATTATTTCACTGACCAACCTGGTGAACAACCATGCACATTTTCTATCATATATTTCCAAGAGAAGTTAGTCCAGCACCCTACTTGTTGTAGCCCTGACCGTATTGGAGATCGGCAAGATATCATTGACTTATTTAGTTATTTCTAACCTCTAATCATTCTACTAATGCCGTAAACATTTTCTCACAGTGTTCTCTCCTTAAAAAAACAAAAAACAAACGAACGTAAAATCTTCCCGACTGGTCCATTTTGCACAATTTGGTGTAGCTTCTTGTGTATAATTGTGTTATCTAAATTGTTCAAGTAAACTCACCCCTGTAATAATGGTCTGCACAAAACAAATAAAGTTGTCCAAATTCCATCTAATATCCCGATTAGTTTACTACCTGTCATTTGTATTTTGGAAGGTCCCTTAAGCAAACTGAATCTTAATAGTAGTATTATCTGTGAGGTCTTATACATATCAATATTTGTCCAACACTTACTTGACTTCACCAGCAATATTCGGTTTTAATATGTAACCTCAGATGTATATCTTAATGTCAAGGCTTCTATTCAACACACCATGCATAAATTATGTATGGTGGTAAGAGCTTTCTTTAGAGGTGTTAGGAAGGTCATTCTTGTTAAACGTTGATGGTAAAGTGTTCTGTGGCTTATGACCCAGAAAATGGAAGTCACTCGTTGTGACACCACTTATTTGTCAAACTGTACAAGAGTTATCCAACACTGTAGCATGTGACTGATTAATAGAGAATAATTAACCTTATCTTAATTAGCAAACAAAGGGGTTAATAACTGACCTTAGTCTTATTGCACAACTTAGGATTGCAATATGGCATAGGTGATGTGTATTAATGATATATCATAGAGGTTTTCTACAACATGTACAAATACTCTATTTAAGTAATGTACACCGTAAGTTTTGGTACAAGTTATGTGTTGTGTACAGTAGTAAGTACACCAATATTTCAGTTTATTCTCTAGGCTAGCAAATGTTTAGTGACCCAAAATATGCAAATAGTATTAACAGTGTGACCACTTCCTTGAGGGTTTACTACCTCCGAGACTCGCCCCTCCCATGTTCCGCTCTGTTCTGCATAATATGTGTGGCCAATATACAACACTTACTATGAAATGAGCAAACATTCGCAATACCTACATTATTGAAAACACCGGTGAGAGGCCTAAATAATATTGTGCATGCAAACTTCATGAATGGAATGTATAGATATCAACACAATTAATTATGCAGTACAGCAGAGGACTTTCATTAATGTGGCGTTTTTGTATTACAACAAACAATGATGCAAATAAAGAAGGCTTTCAATTGTTAATCATATACTTTGATGTAAATGTATGGTATGTATAACTTAGACTACACTAACAGAAATACAAATGTAAAAATTATAGGAATATACAGTTAATAACTTGCTCAAGAATATTTCAATATTTTTGTTCAGTTTGAACATATTTCTATTATGCTTTATTAATGTGTACTGCAACAAAAAAATAAGAAACCACAATTAAATATATATTCATACAATTACGTATCCTTTTATATACTGGTTTGTCATACTGTATAATATAAATGAAGAATATGCATGCAATTCATCGTTATTAGGACACATAACCCGAATATTTATCTGTATATGTATCTGTTTAATACAAACTGAGAACCAATATTTATCTTTATATGTATCTGTTTAATACAAACTGAGAACCAATATTTATCTTTATATGTATCTGTTTAATACAAATTGAGAACCAATATTTATCTTTATATGTATCTGTTTAATACAAATTGAGAACCAATATTTATCTGTATATGTATCTGTTTAATACAAACTGAGAACCAATATTTATCTTTATGTATCTGTAATACAACTGAGACCAATATATCTTTAGTATCTGTTTAATACAAATTGAGAACCAATATTTATCTTTATATGTATCTGTTTAATACAAACTGAGAACCAATATTTATCTTTATATGTATCTGTTTAATACAAACTGAGAACCAATATTTATCTTTATATGTATCTGTTTAATACACATTGAGAACCAATATTTATCTTTATATGTATCTGTTTAATACAAACTGAGAACCAATATTTATTGTTGCTGTCAATGTTGCTGTAATGTCAACTTTGGGTTATGTTAACATTGTCTGCATGACGTTTTCAACCAGTAAAAGCAATGATATATTTCACTGCCATAGCCTGCTCAGATCACTGTGGTAATGTAAAATTATGAATGAATGGTGAGGCCATGGGAAACCCTAGTGAAAAGCTTGTGTCTATTGATGTAAAAACCACTAGAAAGCTACTAAATAAACCAGAGCAATTGGACGTTGAAAAGTTAAATAAAGGTCATAGCTACTTTGGAGATTTCATTAGATGTATATCTCGTATATAACCAGCCCCTCACCTGATCTACGGAACAGTTTGAATCTCTCTCTCTCTCTCTCTCTCTTTCCGACCGCCTCCTGATACTCAGATGCTATATTGAAAACCTATCTAAGAGAGTCCCCAAAGAAATCTTGTGAGTATAGGTCGACACTTGTCACTTGAGTTTAATTGATTTCCAGACACCTTACGGTACTTTCTCCCCAAGTAGATTTTGTTTTTAGTGTTATCATTATTTGATTTGTTCATTTACACCGGCCTTCTATATACACTGGTTTAACACTATAGTGACTATACCGATATGTGCCTTTTATATACACTGGTTTAAAACTATAGTGACTATACCGATATGTGCCTTTTATATACACTGGTTTAATAATAATTATACTAGTATTAAGAGAATATGTAGAGGAGTAAAGGTGAGACAACATTTTAACGATAGGTAGGGCACTGTGAAACAGCCAATGACCAGTGTGAGCCGCTAGGACCTGCATATTATCCATCCTCTCCATCTCGCCGCTAGGACCTGCATATTATCCATCCTCTCCATCTCGCCGCTAGGACCTGCATATTATCCATCCTCTCCATCTCGCCGCTAGGACCTGCATATTATCCATCCTCTCCATCTCGCCGCTAGGACCTGCATATTATCCATCCTCTCCATCTCGCCTCCATCTGAGTAAAAGAGGGCATTCTCTTCCACGGCTTGCTCCCTGTCAGTCTCGTCGTTGGAGAGAGTTTTGCACGCTGCTAGGGTGGTTTTTGCCAGCGGTTTAGTACTGCCGGGTACATATATATATATATATATATATATACATATATACTTGAGATGACGGGGCTCGAGCATAATGAGCCAAAACGTCACCAGAACCTACTCCCGTATTTAGAAAAGCCTCAAGCATCACAATTGCTTCCATCCAATGCAAAGAGAGACCAATGAATAAGTTCCCCCAACACCAGCATCATGGTAAACAAAGCCCCACTACCTGTGTGGGCCAACACGGGCCGCTCCCTCCAACCACGGGATAAAAAATGGCCGCTCCCTGCCCGATGTGAGAATTCCCTGCTCGAGACAAACCTAGACTACGATGAAGAAATGTTTATGCGACTACGGCATCAACCTCCTCAATTCCCGCATATTCATCCAGAGTATATCACCTACAACTACAACCACTAGGGGAATAAACAAAAACAATCTTCATATTCCCTCTCATAATAAATACATTCCATATTATAGGCCCCTAACGTGCTAAATACCTGTAGACATCCAAAACTGTAATTCAATTATCACTCATACATCAAAGCTTCTTCATCCATCCATCTAATTTTAATAAATAAAGAATGTGTTCACCTTTGTAACAATATATGTATTATAATTTTAAGAACCTTAATAACCTCAGCAATAATCAAAAACTATAATTCTCATGCCTCTCATATTCCGAAACGCCCCAACCAGACACCTGAATTAATTAAAACGGAACATTACCTGCCCGAGCCAAGAATTTGGAAGGCAAAGTTGAATCCACTTTCGGGTACCTCTCCTCTCGGGGCGAACGTGCTTAATAACTGGTAAATTCAACTCGCAGTATACTTCCGTAGGGGTTAGCCAGAATCACCTTAAAAAAAGTATCTACAAGCAGCTGTGTGTCAAGTGACCAGAAGAAGTGGTGTAGGCGAGCTAGAAGTGCATATTATAGTGAGAGCGTGTGAAGAGGACTTTCCCCCTGGTGTCAACAGGAGTGGACAACGGACTCAGTCGCCACGTGTGACAAGATCTCTCATGGGCTCCTACTTCTATACTTCAAACAGACTAAGTGCCTCTCGTTCGATAAAGTGTTTTGATGATTATTTGCGAAGGGTAATATAAGATATGTTAGTGTTCAATTTAACGTCATCTTAAAGATTATTTATTCTCTCCTTCGCCTAGCCATCGCCATTCGTTTTGAGAGAACAGAACAAATTCTATACGTGGGATTGATAGATATATAATTTTTGGGATATAGTTTCCTATATTCCGTATTAGAGCTATACATATATTCGTTCGGGATATATACATGCACAATATACGTAAACTCCAGTGAACACTCAATCTGATCTTATTCTATGTGTTGTTATTAGCTGGGTACGCGATTGCATGTATAAGTGTTCACAGAAAGTGTTTATTTGTCAGTCTCTTAGTTAGACTATAAGATTATGCTTCCTAACTTCAAACCCAGTTTAAGCCTTGTTTGAGTTAATTATGAACTCCTGTCATTGTCACGTTGCGTTGACTTCTCCTCGGCGAGATCTTCAGCCCCGCATACAGGCTATTGTAATTATTCACTATCTCATTGAATTTATATTAATTATTATGACTCTTTGAGTTAATTCAGGTTCTTATCTTCTATTCACTGCATTAATGTAAAAGTAATTCGCTTATCATTTGGTATCTTATTATTCATAAAATCTCAGTTCTGTTCATATGCTTCGCTTCGCAGTAACTAATATCTACCTTTTATCGGCTAATCCCCTCGTGGTTGCCAGTTTACCATCAGGATACCAATTATTGTTTTGAGACTAACCTCTCTGTGTTTATTTATAGTGTGATTTACATAGTAATCTTGTATACCTTTACTTGTACTTTTTAATGATTTCATGTTATCTATTCCTGTCAGTGTAATAAGCAGGAATATTCATATTTATTACATTACTATCATATGATGACATTGAGCTCATTTTATATAGATGAGACTCAATACAATTGTCTATACTTGTACCCTAGCTATTAAAGAAATAAAACGTGTTTACCGAAACTGTGTATTCTGTGACATTGGTGATGATTGATATAAGATTTATGTATTAAAGTCAGTTGTGTTCCCGTTGAGTGTTTACAGTTCTGAGCTTTCCTATGGTGGAAATATCGAAAGATTATAAAGCGTGCTAAATTATAGCGTCGCATAACAATACTGTATATATATATATATCCACCAGAAGTACACGACGCAACTCGGTTTGCTTGTCTGCACTTTCTCAGGTACCTATTTCTCTCCACCGCCCCAAGTGTGATTGCTACCGGTGCTTTGTTGATTCGATGTCAAGCAACTCCCTCGCTTACGAAAGACAATCTTACTGCCATAAGTCGTGACATTTTGACATGGGCCATAGATCCAGTTGATGCATTCGAACATGATTAACATAACTGTTTTTGTTCCTACCATTTGAATCCTCGTTGTGACAAGTTATCCTTAACGACTAAACGATTGTTACCAATATAGCCAAACATGCTCGGTCTTATATAACTAATGGATCGCTTATTGATGGACTTCATCCCTCTACATCTTCTGACAGACCTTTATAACGTATGTCTCCATTGTAAGACGACTGTATGAACATTTAGAAAGGATATTGAGTGGCATAGAACTGTTTAGTGGCGCTTGTATTTATTGATGTTTTTCTTAAGCTGAAGATAAATCGTTTGGGGTTACTCAGTACAAGAAAAAAGTCATCAGGAAATTATCTGGCCTGCTATGTTTGGCTGACCTCATGATCGACACAATTTTAACAAAGGGAATTGTTGAATCTCTAAGTTACTTCTCAGAAATATGTATATTATGCAGTAATTTTATTGGTCTGAGGTAATAACATCTATTACCGGTATATATAATTAGCCAATAGTATCATGGTTCTAATCTATAAACAATGATCTAAGTACTTAGTATTGTTTTATATGTTACGAACACTGCACATTGTGTCTATTTAATTTTACTAACCAGACCGAATAATTGATGACACATAATATATTCAGATCAAAAAAATACTGATAACTCTTGCATAATCAATTGTTCGTCTGGGTAACTAGATTAATATATGCTTCCAAAATAATTCCATAATAATTCTGAAGGCTGACTATTTAATCTTATTCAAAATATGAATAGCTCTGACCTGCTTTTACTGTACAGCCAGTACCAACTAACCAAGGCCTAACTAAACCAATGACAATGTTGTTACTTAACCCTTTTGTTACCGGTGACGTATTTTGTATTTTATTTCAGCTACATCTAGACGAAGGATATATGGTAGCTAAAAGGATTAATTGAGATAGTGTATAGCTTTTTAATTGGTAGACGTCCTTCTCAACCTGAATATAATTGTCTAATATCAGCCAAAATAAAGTGAAAAGGACGTTGCCGGTACAGAAGGGGTTAAGGGTCACTAATTTGTTTTTTCTAGCCCCCTTCTTCCTCATGTTTAGGCCCATTAGTTCTCAGATTTGTTGACGTTCGGACCATTAATTTGGCAACTTTAAGACCATTCGCCCGATTTTGTTGGCAATATTTATACTATTCGTGTTTTTTTAGCGGTTGTTTTTTCCTGGCGAGTGATACCGTGCCTGTAATTAATAAGGGTTCGGCCTTCAGCCGGGAGATTGTTCTACCGAAGAACGTAATATATCTATAAGGGGGATCTTGGGGATTTTCACACGAGTGGAATGTCATCAACAAACGATTAAGAAATAAGTTATGTGCATTTAAACGACGTTTGGGATCATTATGAGAGAGAGAGAGAGAGAGAGAGAGAGAGAGAGAGAGATGGGACATAAATTGAGATGCAGATTTAGAAGGATGGGAGGGAGTTCAGTATGTCAATGGTAGTTGAAATGGAGTTATCGATATCAAGGATGAACTATAATGTGGTTGCAAAAGGAAATTATTATTATGAGAGGATCTTTGTGTGTTTAACCCTCCTGGCCCGGGCAGGCTCTCCTAATGACGGAGCTCGTATCCGGGCGATCTGGCCGAATATCAACAAAAGTAAACTAAGGCTAATCTCGCTTAATATATGACCTACATTAATCAAACATATATAGAAATGAGCGCCTTACCTCCTGCGTAGAATGGCGTTGAGTAGAGCTCTCTAGCTCAACTGGTTCCGGAGTGATGGTGATGGAAGTGGAGGTAACTTTTGCCGCGTATTTACCTCGGCGCGTCCGAACACTCAACCGCGGCCCCGGCTACGACGCCCAGTTGCACTCGTCGCTCCACCCGCAATTATGCCAGGAAGCGATTTGATAGTGTTTTATTGGTTATTCTGTCATTTATTATAGTTATTATGATATTTTCACTCAATAAAGTTATTTATATGAACTTATTTGTGTCTCTGTCACTTATTACTTCGTTTTATTATTATTATTATTAGTGTCACTTTCACTGGACTTTGATAATTGGTAGTGTCATTTCCCCTTTTATGTATTGTTAGGTAAGCTAATAATATATATAGTGTCACTGTCACTTATTCATATTGTTATGAAGGCACTTATTATTACTTGTGTGTGTCTCTTTCACTTATACTTAGTTTTATTATTATTATACTGTCACTTTGACTGGCCTAGGCTTATTGAGTGTCATTTTCACTTATTTATTGTTAGAAATATATATTTTAGTGTCACTTTCACTTGTTCATATTGTTATTGAAGGCACTTATTATTACTTATGTGTCCTTTTCACTTATACTTAGTTATATTATTATTCTTAGCCTACATTTGAGTGTCACTTTCACTGTTGTCACTTCCACTTCAAAAGTTTGTTAGAGTGTGGAAGTCGTTGAAGCAGGTGCCAGCACACAGTCCAACTTGACACTCGAGGCATTCCCAAGTGGTTTTTGTGGGTTTGCGGGGTCTGTGAGTTGTGTGGCTGCACACATGGCACCTCTTCTGACTCCTAACATTACTACCTGGTGCTTTGAAAGGAAGGGCGCTGAGCTGGTGCTTCCTGAAGAATTCAGCACACCCCGTTCTGTCAAGGTGGCCTGGTCCTTGTATTGGCCTGCCTGGTGTACCCGCATGTTTAGCCAGGAGCTCAAGTAGCACCTGCTTGTGGAACTTCCGCAGGGACTTGTACTTCTTGGCTCCTGGAGTCCTCAGACGGTAGATGTTGTAGGCATTGAGGATCGACATATCTACCGTATGCAGGATAAACTTCTTGTACCACCTGCAAGATGTTCACAGGCAGTCGATGAAGCCCATCTGCATGTCGGACTTGTCAACGAGGTGCATGTTGATGTTATAATCCAGGACAGCAGCTGGTTTTTGGACGGGGTTCTTGGTTGTTCGGTCCACCTTCCCTGTGGCGACCATCTGGGCCTTGTGGCATGTGGTGAGGAGGTTGACCTTGCGCTGGTCATGCCAATGGATGGAGAGGATGGGGCCACTCTTCTTGTGGAAGATGTCAGCCTTCTTCGTCTTGGTTGGGTAGCCTGGCATGCCCTTCCTTTTGCCCTTGACTGTGCCGACAGTTCCGGTCTTGCGGTCATGGAGGTATTTGGTCAGGAGAGGCGACGTGTAATAATTATCTGTGTAGAGGATGTGGTTATTATTGAAGTGCCTCCCCATCATCTTCTTCACTACAGCGCCACCAAAACCAATGAGAGGGTCAGTCACAACTTCTCCAGCCTTGCCGCTGTAGACTATAAAGTCCAGCACATACCCCGTCAAGCAGTCGCAGAGGACGAAGAGCTTGATGCCGAAGCGGTGTTTCTTGGACGGGATATACTGTCGGAAGTGCAGCCTACCACGGAACAGGACCAGAGACTCGTCGAGGCACATCTTCTGGAAAGGAATCAGGTATGTGGTGAACCGATGACGTATCATGTCATACAGCTTCCTGATCTTCCATAATGAGTCGGGAAGGTGGACTGCCATGTTGTTTGTCAGGTGGAGATAGGAGAGGATGTCGAAGTACCTGTCCCTGGACATGTATTTGCCAAATGATGGAGTCGTTATGATGTTGCCAGTAATCCAGTAGTCAGCCAGAACGTGCTTCCTTATATGAGTCATCAGCATTGTGAGTGCCAAGAACACATATAGTTCTGCCACAGTGAGAGCTCTCCATGCCACCATCTTGGCACTGGACTTCCTCCCAAGAAAGTTGGCACAGATAGCATGGTGGTGATTTGTCTCTTTGACGAGGTATTCCATAACTTCATTGTCATAGAAGCCACAGAAAAGTTCACTAGGGGTAGCATCTGGGCCACAGGGATATGCTGGTGACACCCCAGAACCCATCTGTACCTCGTCAAAGGCAGGACAATCTGGCTCAAAATCAGCTCCATCTGTCCACACAAACAGGTCGGATGCTGATGCTCGAGGTCGTGCTGCAGCAGGCACACGCCCTGGACGCCCTGGCACACGCCCTTGGCCAGGCGGACGCCCAGGCGGACGCCCTGCACGCCCACGCCCAGGCTCAGGCTCAGGGGCAGCGGCGTCGGCAGGCTGACCACGTCCACGACCTCGCCCTCTCCCTCGATTTGTCGGCACATCCTCTTCCTCTTCCTGTTCCTGTTCCTGTTCCTCTTCAGGCGACGTCAGGTCATCTGGGGCAATGTTGGGGTCGTCAGCATCCTCCTCAGGAGACAATTCTGGTGAAGAAGTGACCGGGCATCGGCGGTGTGGGGCGCGGGAGGCTGCGGGAGTGTCAAGAATGGGAGCCGAGGCCTCGGGAGTTGGGCTCCTTTTGCGGCGAGCCGAGGGCTTTTCAGCAGGAAATAATGCTCTGCGGTGTGTTGAGGCCTGTGGCACATCACCAATATCACTTGAAGAGGCCCTTTGGTCATCCTGAACGAGAGATGAAGGCGAGGGCTGTGGGTGACCCACGTGGCGTCCCGTGTCAAGGCGTCGGCACACTGGAATGCGGGTGGTTGCTAGGCCAGGGTCGGCGTCATTATCGCTATCTTCAGCTTCCCTATGCTTTTCTGCAGCTGCCCTGCGTGCTTTTTTAGCTGCACTTTTGATCAATGATTGTTTGTAGAAATATTTGCCCACTTTCAAGGGCGTACGGGCAGGCAAAGGGGAAAGTCCTGGGGTAGGGCTAGGGCTAGGCCTAGGCTGACCTAGCAAAGATGGCGAGGGGGTAGGCCTAGGTTCTAGCACACTGGGAAGCTCAATGGCACCTTCCTGAAACACTTCCACATCAGGATCATCACTACTGTCTCCCCCCTCAAATAAATCGTCATTATCGTCGTCTCCAAAGCCCACGAAATCGTCTTCACTTTCACTTATAAATTGTACCTTGTCCACCAAGCTTTCGCCACTGCTCTCTTCATCACTTTCAAAAAGTTGTCGCTGTATAGCGCTATCACTCAACAAACGCTTAACTTTATTTTGTTGAGCTCTCTTCTCGGTTGGAACAGGCGTTGAAGTTGCGAGTGGGGTAGCACTGGGGCCCGCGGGAGGTTGCAACGAATCGGACACGTCGGAAAACATTTTTTCAGTATTACTCGCTATGGCGGCCACGTACGAACTGATAACACTAGTAGTTGAGGCTTGGTGGCGCTGCGGTCGTTCCTACCATGCCAAAATTGGCCGCGCAAATTTTGAAGCACGCTTTCAAGCACAAAGATTTTAAAATGACACCCGGGTTCCGGCCCTTTTGTTTTGGTGTCATTTTAAAATGACACCCGGGCTGGAAGGGTTAAGCAATGAATCCAGTCATACACATAGCGACACACATAATCCTCACTCCCACACATTACATATGCATTAACACATTTATAAGGAGCATGGGAAAATACCGTTTGTTATTTTACGCAATGATTATTTAAACACTGAACCCATAGTTCCCTAAAGAACTATGAGGCAAATATTTGCGTACCATGGATAAAATATATTTGGATGGTGCCGGGGTGTTATGGATACATATTATTGGTATTATATAAATTCCTTCAATATATCTTTGGCCTAACTGAATAGATCATATGCTATCTATCTATCTATTTCCAGACGCCTTACTCGTCTTTACGAGGGTGGCCATACACAGAACGCCCCTAAGCAGACCTAACCCCTGTGAGAAGGACAATCCGTGCCAGTATATTGAAGAACTTACAGGATTGACCACTCAGCTTAGGGTCCGCCTGACTGTGAGGCATTCTATCTATCTAGATCATATGTAAGGGTGATATTTATTATAACCATGTTATCAGTTCCGCCCAATTATATTTACACATAATAATACGTTAAACCACAATGATAGTGTTGGCGAGATATTTGTCTTCTCAACCTCATGCAACAACCATACATCGTCCCTATCCATTGTTGGCACTTTCCACTGCCACCCCTTCCCTACCACCCTCCACACCCACCCATTGTTGACACTGTACACTGCCACCCCTTCACTCCCACCCTCCACACCCACCTATTATTGGCACTGTACACTGCCACCCCTTCCCTCCCACCTTCCACACCCACCCATTGCTGACACTGTCCACTGCCACCCCTTCCCTCTCACCTTCCACACCCACCCATTGTTGACACTGTCCACTGCCACCCCTTCCCTCCCACCCTCCACACCCACCCATTGTTGTTACTGTCCACTGCCACCCCTTTCCTCCCACCTTCCACACCCATCCATTGTTGACACTGTCCACTTCCACCCCTTCCCTCCCACCTTCCACACCCACCCATTGTTGACGCTGTTCACTGCCACCCCTTCCCTCCCACCCTCCATACCCACCCATTGTTGACACTGTCCAATGCCACCCCTTCGCTCCCACCTTCCACACCCACCCATTGTTGACATTGTCCACTGCCACCCTTTCCTCCCACCTTTCACACCCACCCATTGTTGACACTGTTCACTGCCACCCCTCCCCTCCCTCCCTCCACACCCACCCATTGTTAACACTGTCCACTGCCACCCATCCCCTCCCACCTTCCACACACACCCATTGTTGACACTATCCACTGCCACCCCTCCTCTCCCACCTTCCACACCCACCCCTTGTTGACACTGTTCACTGCCACCCCTCCCCTCCCTCCACACCCCCCCATTGTTGACACTGTCCACTGCCACCCCTTCCCCCCCACCTTCTACACCCACCCATTGTTGGCACTGTCCATTACCACCCCTTCCCTCCCACCTTCCACACCCACCCATTGTTGACACTGTTCACTGCCACCCCTCCCCTCCCTCCCTCCACACCCACCCATTGTTGACACTGTCCACTGCCACCCCTCCCCTCCCACCTTCCACACCCACCCATTGTTGACACTGTCCACTGCCACTCCTCCCCTCCATCCCTCCACACCCACCCTTTGTTGACACTGCCCACTGCCACCCCTCCCCTTCCTCCCTCCACACCCACCCATTGTTGACACTGCCCACTGCCACCCCTTCCCTCCCTCCCTCCACACCCACTTATTGTTGGCACTGTCCACTGCCACCCCTTCCCTCCCACCTTCCACACCCACCCATTGTTGACACTGTCCACTGCCACCCCTTCCCTCCCTCCCTCCACACCCACCTATTGTTGGCACTGTCCACTGCCACCCCTTCCCTCCAACCTTCCACACCCACCCATTGTTGACACTGTCCACTGCCACTCCTACCCTCCCTCCCTCCACACGCACCTATTGTTGACACTGTCCACTGCCACCCCTCCCATCCTACCAATTGTTGACACTCTCCACTGCCACCCATCCCCTCCCACCCTCCACACCCACCCATTGTTGACACTGTCCACTGCCACATCTTCCCTCCTTACAGCTCCATCTATTTGTTCGCACTTAATACTTACTCAACACTGTTATCATTTCATATTGTTTACTAGTAAGTTGTCATATTATCAGTGTGGTGCTCGGAACTGGTCCTACCTGTACAAACCTACCACACTGTTAATCGGTTCTCTCACCTTGCCATATTTATCATTAGAATATTATATAACCTTTACCCCTCTACATATTATCTTTTTAGGTTAACCCTACTACCTACTGTATATATCGTGTAAACCAGTGTATATAAAAGGTCTGTGTACATAAACATTCAAATAATAATGATATGCACAAACTCTACTTACAAAATGAAATACAAAAATGGGGAGAAAATACCATGCTGAAACAAAGCCCGCAAGACATTTGGAAATCAATTCAACTGGAATGACAAACGTTGTCCTATACTTGCTTCCTCCCGCTCTTACAAGATTTATCTGGGGATTCTCTTCGATAGGTTTTCAATATAGCGCCTGAGTAGGCTATTTGGAGACGGTCGGTCCGAGAGAGAGAGAGAGCGAGAGAGAGAGATTCAAACTGTCCTGTCAATCAGTTGAGAGGCTGGCAAAGTAAGATAAATACATCTAATGAGATTTCACCGTTCAATTGCTCTGATGTCTTGAGTTGCTCTCGGGTGGATTTTTCATCAATAGTCAAACACTTTTCACTACGCCTTCCTATGGCATCACCATGCATTCATAATCTAACTTTACAACCGTGTTCTGAACAGGTTTTGGCCGTGGAATACCTCAACATAAATCGTTTGATGACCAGCTAATAATATATTGCAATATTACTATATAGGTAAAGTTCTCCTATGGTGTTCATTAACTCCATTTATCTTTATTAAAGTAATATGAAGAAACAAAACCAGTTCAGAAAAAATTACACAATATTCGGTATATAAGGTCCACCGTTCCTCGAGGTCTTCTATATCACCACCTGCTTAACCCCCTTAACCTGGACAATGCCTGAATGTGTAAACGGTCAACGTGTGCCTGGGCCTGTGAGGTACTAAGACTCTCCCACATTGCCTTAAATATCCTAGCCTGCCATGAATATTATGTATGCAGTATTCTATGTAATCCTTTAGAAAAAAAGTTGCATTACACAGTTCAATTTAGTGTACGTAGGCTCAATTAGGTCCATGATTTATTTTTGTAGAGTGTACTAGTACAGTACATGACGATTTGCAACATAGGGTATGCAAAATGGCTACTACTGTTCAGAGGTTAACCTATAGTTGTCTCTATACACAGGAACCCAAGAGAAGTTATGAGGGAGGAACGTTGAGTGTGAGTTACTGTACTTACACAACAGGTATTGGGAGGGTTCATAAAACTAGTCGGTCAATATTGATTTAATTTACATTACACATTTGACGAAGTCCGATTGTATTTATTTGGAAACAAAATATACACAACAGTAAATGGTAAATAACACAAGACACTTCCAGTAAACACATATACCTACTTTATATGTATATATATATATATATATATATATATATATATATATATAATCATCACTTTTGCTGGTTGAAGACGACATGCAGAAAATGTTAACATAACCAACATGGGAAATAAATCATGAATATTTGACAATACACTCAGCAAAAACAAATTAGGTTCGTATCTAAATGTCTGAAAGGTAACTTGATTTCGTTTATGAAAATCCTTGTAATTACTGGGAACCCAAAGAATACTAAGACAAAGAAATGCATTTTTTTTTTTTTTTATCCTATATTAATTTTAACTTCCCACCTTTCGCTGCTAGGAAATGCAAATTGACTCCTGGTTTATTTATTACTAATACAAGCTGAACATGGGATTCATGAAAGTGGACATTTAGGCAACAGTGACAGCAATAATACATATTTGTTTTCAGTTTGTATTAAACAGATATAAATAAATATATATATTCGGCTTATGTTTTCTATTTACGATGAATTACATGTACAGTATATTTACATATATTAAACAGTATGAAAAAAACATTAAAATGCACGTAACTGTATGTATAAATATTTTGTGTTGTAGTTTTTGCACTCATTTTTAAGAAAGTATTTAATTATTTACAAACTGAAAACAAAAATGTAATATTCTCAAGTGAATGATCACATTTATTTTCCTATAATTTGACCTTCTGCGTTTTTGTTTCGGTAGTTTAAATTACACACACTACACATGTACAGCATAGTATATGATCAACAATTGAAAACCTTCTTTATTAACATCATTGTTGAATGTAATCGAATACATCACATTAATGAAACTCCTCTGCTGAACTGCATAATTAATTGTGTTGATATTTATACATTATATTCATGAAGTCTGCATACACAATATTATTTAGGACTCTCACCGGTATTTTCAATAATACAGGTATTGTATATGTATCTCATTTCAGTCTAAATGTTGTATATTGGCCACGCAAATTATTCAGTGCAGAGCTGAACATGGGAGGAGCGGGTCTTGGAGGTAGTAAACCCCCAAGGAAGTGGTCATACTATTAATAATATTTGTATATTTCGGCTCACTACACATTCGTTAGTCCAGAAAATATATTGTAGTATTGGTGTAATTACTATATAACTTGTATCAAAACTGATAGCCAACATTATGTAAGCATAGTATTTCTAATATGTATTAATTATGTACAACACATGTGCCATATTGCACTCATAAGTTGTCTAATAATACTAGCATCAATATTTTTATTCGAAACATCTATTAAACTATTTACAATATCTTTTAGATAATTGTAAGCTAAATTTTAAATTGATAGGTTGTGGCCGGTCCCGGGCGCCATACACAGACCCTTGGGACTCTGGGTCACTAGGGGCACGCTCTTAGCTACCGTGCCCTGGTCTGCCCCTCTGCCGACGATCTGGGTGTTCAAGAATGCAGTTGTGCGAGGTGGCTGGGGGCTCCCTATCGTACATGGGGGATCGACATCTGGGCTGGTGGTCAGGGAACACGCCCTTCAGGGTGAGTCGGTGGCTTTAGGGATGGACATTCAGGCGGCGGTCCATTGTATTCGCATGCATGGGTCCTCCAGGTCACATACTCTGTTGAGGATCACAGACGCTGTTCTTCCTGGCGGACCGGCACTGCATTTCCCTGCGCGATTCCTACCTGCCCGAGACTGGCACTCTCTGAGTGGATGCTTTGTCGTGAGGACAGACCGTTCTGGTAGAGTGGATGCTGCCGCATAATGCCTTTGCCAACCAGGCGGCTTCTTGGGGCGTTCCTGGGATCGCCTTGTTCGCCTCGTCGAGGTCACACACCTTGCCTCAGTCCCTATCCCTCCTGCCTCGCACTCCGGCGGGGGGCACCGGCCGCTTTCGCAGACAGCTGGAACAAGATGGCGGTCGCTATTCACCTTTCCGCCACCAGACACATTTTTGCTGTGCACGGTCCTCACGAAACTGTGGCAGTTCCCTGGCAGAGTCTGATTGTTCGCGCACCTGTGGCCAGCACAGGTATGGTACGCCCAGCTGCTGCGATGGTATCCGGTGCCCCTGCCTGTTTCACGCTTCCTCTTGGGCCACGATGGCGCCCTTGGGCCCTCGTTGGCATTCGCGTAGTGGCTGTTCGCAGGGCTAGGTGGCTCCCAGTCCACAGAAGGGACCTCCCAGACTTCCTCAACCATTCCTGGACGGAGTCTACATGGTGGTCTTTTGTGTCACACTGGACGTCTTTTATAACATGGATATGGGACACTGGCCAGACGATTCGTTCACCTCCGCTTGTTCTCCGCTACTTGTTTCACCTTTTCCGCGCCCGTCACTTTGAGGTTGGCTCTATCTGCTATGGCCTGTCTGCTGTACGGGAGGTCTTTGAGTCTCTGACTGGGCTGGTCATTCCACCGAAGAAGCTGGTTTCCTTCCTGAAAGCTGCATTCCGGGAACGACCGCCACCGCGCCGGCTCCCTCCGCTGTGGGAACTGGGCTGGGCTCTGGATCATCTGGCATCCCGAACATACGCCCAGGACACGACACTGGTGCAGGTACTCGAGAGACCTGTTTTCATCGTGGCCTTGGCTACTGGTGATAGGCTCTAGGAGCTAGCTGCCATGTGTGCGATTCTCCCCCCTCCCCTCATATTGTCGCCAAGATGTACTGGGAGATCCCCGTTTTCGAGCACTCTCCCATCCGGGCATTCATTAGTGGCCTGCTCGCCATGTTTTGTGCCCGGTGTACGTCTTGCACACATATGTGGAGTCTGTGGTGCACATTTGATCGTTGCTCGACATTGCCACTGTGGGTTTGTGGTCATCAGTCAAACCTTTCGTCTCCTCCTACCTCTCCATGTCCATTGTCTGACCCGCTGGGCCGGTGGTTGCTCTCGGGAGTCTCGTCTCCTGTTGCTCTGGCTGGGTCCCTGGGCTTCCCCCTAATCACACTTTATTTTTACTTGTTTTCTTTGGGAAAAGGGTGGGGGGGGGGGTTTACGTGATAGGGCCACTGTGGTCACAAGCTTGGGGATATCAATATATACTGTATACAGTATATATCCCATGTGACCTACTTTTCTCATGTATATTTGTATATGTATTTCTGCACTTCAGAAGAAATGTAATTTTGTACAGTACTGTTTTTATGTTTTTCTCCAATGCTTTGAATGACGAATCACACTGTACAATGTTGTTTTTGAACTACTCCTCAGTTGTTCACTCTTTTTATTAAACTCTCTTGTTTATTTTGTGTTTCTTTGTCATTCATAGTTTTGTGCATTGGTATTAGGTTATTATGGGCTTGGATGTCCGCCTCCAATTACAAATTGGAAGATTTGACGTACCTTCCAAACTACCAAATAGAAAAAACCTACTATTTGGTAGTAGTCTTGGAAAAGCCAACATACATGGAACCCTCCCACAAGCTGAACCCCTGCCCATCCTCACTCCTCTGTCTATGTGGAATATGATACCGAGAAATGGATGCATGAGCTCAGGTTCGACCAGTTGTCAACTTTATGACAGAAGACGGTATGGGCTTCCAGCTGTAACACAGGTAAACTCCTTTTTCTTCTCTTCTATGCATTTTTCACCTTCGGTGCTAGTCTTTGTTAGTGTACAACGTTTTCTACAGTAAGTTAAGTTGTAGATTCTAGACGTTTTCTTATTTGACCGCGGTTGAGGTGACGACATTGCAGTCATTTATGATAAGTCGCCACTGCAATTAGGTTAAAAGCCTTGACGTTGGATTTTCCACGACTACTACCAAATAGTAGGTTTTCCTATTCGGTGTAGATTGGCAGGATTGATACTTCCGCTCTCTATTCGCCAATCGGTTCGTTGTTGGACTACCATCTAGTCTTTGAAAAGGGATGTGGCAAGGGGAGCTAGGTTGTAGATGCCTTGGGGTAGGCTGTGACCTTGCTAGTGCCTTGCTCTTGCGCCAATTATATACACGGGTGTCACATCAGAGAATGGGCTGATTTGGCTGAGCCAGATTGCAGGAAATTTCGGCTTCCACGCGGCTTTCCTCTTGCCAAAATAATATCCTGGTAATTGTGTTTTGCTATTTTCTTGATGTTTTTGGTGACAGGGATATAGTGGGTAGGCAATGCAACTATTTTAATTGGGATATATGAAGCTGGAAGCTGGGTAGGATAAAGGATTTATAGCCGACCAAGGAACACGCACATAGGTGGTGTTTTAGATCAGCTTGAGTCGGCTCATCTCTCTCTGTTCTCCTCACACCAACTGCTGAGCGCTGATTAGCTGTTGGGTCTATATTCCCCTTGCCTTGCAACACTGCCTTGAACTCCAACAAATTACCTCTCTGTGCATGCCTGAAATCCTCTCCCATAATTTTATCCTCCTCATAAAATTATCCTCCTCCAGGCATAATTTTATCACTACAATAATATATATAAATAATAATACTAATAACGAAGATTTTATTATGAATTAACAGGAAAATACTTATCTTTTCACTGTTCTTGTCATTGTCTTTTCGGCCTTTGAGATCTGGGAACTAAATAATTTACTTCAGTCTAGTTGTCGAACCAATGCAATATAGCTCTAACTGTTGAAATATAAGATAAGTTTATGATAGAGTTACAGTTCTGATGGACAAGTACAATTTGCAGTAGCAAAGAATATATGAATGTAGAAAACAAAAACAAGGAATACAAGTAAAACAAGAGCATAATCTAAAAACAAAACAACTACAGGAGAGCAAGGAAGAAACAAGAGTGGAAGATAATATAGGGTTTAGACCAAAGAGAAAGAGAAGGGCATGAAACAAAAGACAGTTTGGGGTGGCGTGTGTCTATCTACAGTACGTGACAAGACTTTCCAGCTGCTCTGATGGGGAATATAACACATGCAAAATGTAGGGAGGACCATATGCTTTCCTTAGTATATTCCAGTACATTGGGGTTTGTAATGAATGATTTATGTTAAGAACAGTGTGTTCCTTAATGTCTTTAAGTTCAGGAGCTAATGTCTAGCGAGGCTGGTCCTTAGTGATCTTGGCCCCATTCATTGTTCTTTCCTCTCACTAAAACATTAGGCTTCCATAATGCAGTTGGGTCTGAGTACATGATTAGATTGATATCCAAAATTCGAAAATGGATATTAATCGTGATTGTGTACTCAACCTTTAACTGTGTTGGTTGGGTAATGGTTAAGATGCCTGTTTTTTGGGTGTGGTGTCCCAAGTTCGAATTCCAGGAGGACCATATGCTTTCATTAGTTTATTCAAATACTCTCCATTATTGTATACAAATAATCTCCAAAAATATGTGTGTGTGAGTGTGTGTGTGATTATGTTTTATTTATATTTGGTCACAGAAGGGGTCTAACATATCCATCCAGACCCAGCAGTAAACAATTTGATGCATGCAATTAAAAGCTGGTGATTTTTTTTTAGTTTTCATTGCGAGTGACGGAGACAAAAGGCAGAACTGCCTGTAGCAAGCACCTCCCCCAGAGTTGAAAGAGTGACAGCGCCAAAATCAAGAGACGTTCGAGCCAAAATGCCTGGACAAACAAAGTTTGAAGCAATTTAAGGCATAGGAAGACGGAAAGACTGATTCTGGGAGAGTTCCAGAGCTCAGCTGTTGAATAGAAGAAGGATTGGGAATATCGTTTCACTCTTGAGTTGGAGAGTTGCACAGCGTAGGGGTGGGATTGTGTTGTAAGACGGGTACTATGTACCCTACGTAGAGGAGGTGGTATACACTGGGAGAGCTCTGAGGAACACTGGTTATTGTAGTAGCGAGAGAATAGCGAGAGAGACGCAACATTGCGGCGAAGAGAGAAAGGTTGCAGAGAGTTGGTGAGTGAACGGGAGTTAATGATACAAAAGGCTTTCCTTTCTACTTTGTTTAGGAGTGCGGTGTGAGAGGATCCTCCCCCCACATGGGAACAATACTCAATACAAGGACGCACTGTGCCCCTGTACAGGGGCACTTCCTCATCCTGTGCAGGGTTAAAGAACCCTTTGAGGCGGTTGAGCCCACCCACCTTCTGGGAGGGTGCCTTAGCAAGACTGGCAATATGGTCCTTCCAAGAGAGAGCAGAAGAGAAAGAGACACCGAGAATTTTGAGAGAAGATGAAGGATTAATTTTTGTAATGTTGAACTATAAGGGATAGTCCTCTGGGAGTTCCCGACGGGTAGTAAGACGGAGAAATTGGGATTTGGAAACATTAAAGGCAAAACAGTTTTCTGTGCCCCAATTGGAAATGGTAGTGAGATCTGAAGATAACTGTTGTATGGCTTCAATACGTCTGGAAAAGTGAATGTGTAGTGTAAGGTAGAGTCGTCTGCGTATGAATGGATTGGGACTGAAGGTACAGTTGAGAAGGTCATTTATGAAAATTAAAAAGGGAATGGGATATAGGACAGAGCCCTGAGGAACACTGGAGTTGATAGGATGAGGAAGTGAGCGATGGAATGGCTGTAAAGGAAATTAGAGACAAAGGCACAGATGGAGGGATAGAAACCGAAGGAGGGTAGTTTATAAATTAAAGATTTGTGCCAGACTTTATCGAAGGCCTTCCATATGTCTAGTGCAATAGAAAAGGTCTCACCGAAGTCCCGAAAGGAGGATGACCAAGAGTTAGTAAGATATGAAAGAAGATCATCACTATGTTTATCACCAATACCACTATAAGTAACACCAAAACAATTATGTTCATAACAACTAATTTCAAAACATATATAAGCTATGCTCATGTGTGTTAACATTTGTTGTCTGGCTTAACATCAAACCAATTACTACCATAAATCAATCAACGAGGTTACATTTGCATCAATATAAATATATTAGGTCGATGAACTTGTATAGCTTCTATAGGTGAGAATACAGACAAGCTAAGAACTGTTAGTAATCAAAGGTTTTCTCTTCCATTCTATTTATTATTTATGTCGATGATTTCCAACTAAATCTATACTTTTTCGATAGCTCTGTAACCGGAAACTCGATATATATTACATTCTTTATCTTCACTAAATATTACTGGTGTTCATTTAATTCCATAACTTTAAGTTATAATCTGTGGATCTAAGTAACATCAATCAACAATCAGAATTCGAGACATACCTTAAATATTATAGTTCAGGAGTGAAATAGAGGTAGAGTTGAGGTTGGATCGAGTGGATCGAGTATTACGGGAACTAAATTAGTTACTCAATATACTGATGTTTCATCGAAATAATCAAGCAATTAAATTATTTAACATTTACTGGGAATAGAACCTTACGGCAACCATACTTAATATATACTCTCATACTAAACTTATAATGTAATTAACTTACCCAACACCAACAAGGAGAAACAGGAGAGATAGAAAGTATTTACAAAGACCAAAATTATAGGAAGAGTGGATAGTAATTGTTGAATTGGTGTGGTCCTTGATAGATAGCAGCCTAATATTCCTCAGTTAAGTTAATTAATTTATATTTACACTCCTATTAAAGTAGGTTAATGTTCAAAGTGTAAAGAAATTACGATCCTTATTCACTCGTGTCTCGCAAGACCAATATATGAAGTTCCCAGAGTCTGATGTGGTGGTAACGAAGGCAGATTCAGCACTGAGGCAAGTGTTAAACTACCTGCCGCTTTAGAGATCGTACTGCTCTCTCATTGGTTGAGCTGTGACGCCTCTGATTGGTCAAGAGTTACTTCTATATCGTCTTCTAACTATCGTTTAATAATATTCTATAGGACCTGACAAATCATTATCATTCAACAACTGCTAAATCATGAGTACATAATACATAATTATAATATGCGTTCCTTTAGTTAAAGCGTATCGCGTGAATTTCCCATGTATAAAGAAAAACGTGATAAGAGGGTAGTCTAAACCAAAGAGAAATGCTTGGTCGATGTTTTAATTATCGACACATTGCGGGCCCGGGGCTAAACGATTCCTTGCTGAACCAAATCTTGCAAATGTGACCGGAACTTTTGTGCGGCTCTAAGAGTAGGTGTGCCGTTCGTAAACTTGTCAGGAGTAACTGCTTCAGACACGTCCGTGTCAGTAGTTTCGTCAGTGTCTTCTTTTACTTCTTCCATCTTTAAGGGGTAAAGCTTATTGATGGAACGAACAGTAGATTCTCGCTGAGTCCGTAATCTGGCCAGTCTAATAAGTCCATCGGAACCCTCTATCAACTCAGTGATTTTTCCCAAGGTCCATTGTGCTCGTCAGCAAATAACACTACCCTATTTACTTTAAGTTGCTTATTTATATGACCCTGAATTTTCTTTCCCTTCTCTAATAATGAGGTTAAATACAGGGTCTTCCAAACACGATTCCACTTATCAATAGCCTGCGAGACTTTACCGCACCTAACCCGCAACTGTTCTTCACTAATCTGATCTGGGTCCAAAAGCTACTCATCATCGACCAAAGTAGGGGGAGAGCTGAGTCTCCTGCCATACATTAAGTGAGAAGGGGTTATGGTTTCAGGTTCGTCTAAGGCATTGGAGACGTATGTTAGGGGTCTATTATTTATTTTCTGTTCTATTTCCACCACTATGGTATGCAATTCACCTGCTGTATATGCCTTGTGATACAGTGTTTTACTTAAACTCTGTTTTACTGTTGACACCATCCTTTCGTAGAATCCTCCATGCCACGGTGTGCGTGGAGGAATTAAGTACCATTTTATATTCAGATTGTCAACAGTATTTTTTACCTCAGAATTCTCAAATAATTGCTTTAGTATGCGAGAACCCAAAGTAAAATTGGTAGCATTTTCACTTATAATTATTTTGGGGCAAGATCTCCTTGCTGAAAATCTTCTCAGCAGATAGATCTTGCGCTAACTCTAAATGAATTGCTCTAGTGGTAGCACATGTGAATAAGGCTATATAATATTTTTCAGTGTTGTCGTCCGTATTAACTTTTATGGTACCTGTGTAATCAACTCCTGTCACCTCAAAAGGAACATAATCTCCTACTCTGTTTTGTGGAAGAGGAGGTACATGCGGCAGTTGAAAGGGAGCACCAGTCAGTCTACGACACAGTAGGCAAGCCTTGATAATCTGTTTAATTTGAGGCCTTACTTTGGGTATCCAATATTCTTCCCTGAGTTTTGGTAAGGTATCCTGTACACCACCATGTTTTACCTGTTGATGACAGTGTGTTACAATAAGCTTGGTATACCAATGTTTTGTTGAAAGTAAGACCGGATATTTAGTAGAATACGGCAGATTTGCGTGTTCTAATCTACTTTTACATCGCATTATGTTTCCATCTAGGAATAATCCCAAGTTCTTTACTCGTTCTGGAGTTTTACCCTTAGGATCATTCAAGTATTCTAGTTCTTCTTGGAAGCTTTCTTGTTGTACAGAACACACCCAGTAACGATTTATGTCTTCCATATTCGCCTCAGGTCGACCACACATTCGGCGTGCACCATTCATCACTAGTTTGGTTATGCGATTCAGCTTGTTCAGTTTATTGTAATTTTGTCCTGGTATTAGTGGTGGGTTTATAGTAGTCTCTCCTACATTCACTGAAATGAGATTTTCAGATACGAATTTCTGGTCTGGCCATTCATTCCGATGACACATCCATTCTGGACCCTGTAACCATACATCATAATTTTTTAGTTTGTTTACACCTATTGGTTTCGTGAGTCTATCCGCAGGATTGTGTTTAGTAGGTACATATAAGAGTTCTGCATGAGGAACGCACGCTTTGATTTTTGCCACTCTGTTTCTTACATAATTATACTTCCTTAGTTTTATTGTATTGAATCCACTGAATGGCAATTTCACTGTCGGTCCACAAGTAACATTCAGTCATGTTTACCTTCACATTTTTTACCAAATAATCCATCAACTGAGCTCCCACTTGTACTGCTATCAATTCCAACTTTGGTATAGTCTTTGATTTTAATGGAGCTACTCTGGCACGAGAAGTCAGTAACCGGGGTTTTTCATCCTCACCCGACACTAAATAGGCTGCTGCTCCAAAAGCTTGAGGGCTAGCGTCTGTAAACACATGTAACTGACAGGGAATTCCTTCTTCCATCACGCATCGTGAAAATTTTAACGTGTGTGCGTTATTGTATTTCTGAGCTATTTTTAACCATGTGTCTTTAATATTATCCGGTACCTCATCATCTCAAGACAAACCTATCTTTCAGACGTCTTGCAGTAACGTTCTGGCTTGCATAGTTATAGGAGCCAACAGACCTAATGGGTCGAACAATGAAGAAGCACAACTCAGTAATTTTTTCTTCGTTAGCACTGAATTCCTGTCATATTCTACATTACATGGCTTTATTCCTAAATCATCCTGTACAGTGTTCCAAACCAATCCCAACAATTTCACTTCAGTCTGAGGATCATCCAATATATATCTGATTCAATGATGCAGAGTTGGAGGCCCACGACGGAAGCGTCATATTGGCTTGGTTCATAATATCACTGGCTTGGTGATACAATTCTAGCAAATCCTTTTCGTACTTCATGGTGCCTTGTAGGTTGTCCACATACAAATTTTCAGTCAGAAATTCAGTGGCTCGTCCTTCATACCTTTGTAAATGTTTGGCTAAGGTGGCCTGCAGCAAAACGGGAGAACCAGTAGCTCCGAACAGTACTGATCTAAACCTATAAGTTATGATATTACTGCTAGGGTCATACGGGTTTTCAGGCCACAAGAATATAGTATAGTCCCTATCCTTCTCTTGCAGACCTATCCTTAGAAATGCTTTGCTAATATCAGCTGTGCAAGCATAGTTGTTAATTCTAAAGTTTAAGAGCATTTTATATAATTTCTCTGTTAAAGAAGGGCCTGTGTAAAGGGTATCATTTAAGCTAGGGTGTGATTTAGAAAGCTTTGCACTACAGTCAAAGACTACTCTTAGAGGTGTCGTGTTGGAGTCTCTCAAGACAGCCATATGAGGTAAGTAATGAGTGTTAGAACTTACTTTGTCGTCCTTCACTCTTTCTATAAACCCCAGTTGTTCCTGCTCCGCAATGATATACCATTGTAGCAATCTAGATTTAACTTTTCCTTTCTTAACCTTTTCAAATTAGATTCTAGTCTGTTCTTAGTCAGTGTGTAATTTGTAGGACGAGATGGGGTATCAATTCGCCAAGGTAATCCTACTTCGTACCTTCCCTCTTTAAACCTTATATTCTGATGGAAGTTCGAGTAGGCCAG
Organism: Paralithodes platypus; assembly: GCA_032716605.1. NCBI lineage: Eukaryota > Metazoa > Arthropoda > Malacostraca > Decapoda > Lithodidae > Paralithodes > Paralithodes platypus. Next base: position 24,175,016 of record CM064512.1, read on the forward strand.
TTGCTCCTCGGGAGTTAGGTTTTCCTCGTCTCTAATCCCTATAGTTTCTAAATCCCACAGAGCTGGGGTTAGAGAGTCATCTTTTACTTTTGCCAATTCCACATTAGAACTTGCATGTTTTTCTACTACTGGGTTTACTTCTACCGCTATCTTGGCTACCACGACTGTGCTTACTTCAGTTTCAACTAGCTGGTTAGGATTTCCGTTAAGTGGTCCGAACGGCATACATCCATCTCTAGTTTGTAGAAGATTGACCCCCATCACCTTTCGCATTCCTGTCACGAATTGGCAATAGTAGTCATTCCCTATCAATATCTCTAGGTCTTCCACGGTGTTATCACTGGAAGTGTATGGGTCGGCTACCCGAATTCCTCTCTGTCTCAGGTTAGCGATCTGTCTACTGAGTCCAGTCATGGTAATAGAATTTGGCAAGGAGTCCATCACTATAACTCTCATGCTGAAGTACCTATGACCACTTTTCATATTGATTTTCACGATATCATAAGTCTTGTTACTAGATGAACTGTTAAATCTAGTGACCATTATGTTAGCTTGGTGAACAATTTTCAATCCCAATTTATCAACTGTGTCTCTGAGAATAAATGACCTCTGGGCTCCTTGATCAAAAAGGGCTCTAACCTTGTAATTTTTTTTCTTTCTGTATGATGTTAACTATGCCGACTGGCAATGCTGCACTATTCATAGAATCAGTTTGAGTATTAGTAACTTGCACATTCCTAAGTTCAGGAGAACGAAGTATGGAGTGATGATTCCCATTCCTACAGTTGATACATTGATGCAGCTGTAATGGGCATTCTCCTTCATGTCTCCTCACACAACTAGTACACAGTCCTAATTCTTTCAGTCGGTTTTCTCTTACTGTCTTGGTTTGATAGGTTCCACATCTGGAGCTAGCATGACTTTCACCACAGAACAAACAATATCTTTTACTATATTTTGAACTAGTAGGTTTGGTTGTCTCGCCACTCGAAGATGTATAATGCCTTCCAATACTCCTTGTGGTTCTGGGAAGAGGGATGGGTTGAATTTTCTCATGAGGATTTTGCGTATTGACACTAAGACTGACAGATTGTTCACCTTTACCTCCCGATTTGTTCACCCAGAAGTCAGAATTTCCATTGTTCTGTTCTCTTTTTTGGAAGCTAATTTTGTCTTTATTGCGTTCTTTAGTCTCACTAGTACCAAGCGAATCAATGATTAGTGGAAGTTTCTGTCTAAGGGTGGCCAAATCGGGGTAAGTAACTACCGAAAGCAGCTGTACTCTTTCCCATACTCTCCCTTTCAACTTTCTTGCTAATATATTCATCAGTACCCACTCACTAGCCTGTAGGTTGACGGTATGATTTTCTAACATCCGCAGTATGCACTCGATCTCAGCGTTAAAGTTGCATAATTCTTTGTAACTGTACGATGGACAAACTAGGTCTAGCAAGCAGTCTCCTAATTCCTTTCTTATTCTATTGGGATCTGCATAGGTTTGTTTTAGAAGTACTACAGCAGGTTGGTAACTCGTCCCAACCCCAGAGAATCCCTCTAACAGGGTCTTAGGATTTCCCTTCAACTGACCTCGAAGGTATTCTAATTTCTGGCCTTCTGTCAAATCCTGTCGTTTCCCTACATTTCCTTCGAATGAATCCCAGAATGAAGACCATTTAGTTATATCTCCGTCAAAGGTTGGCAAACTCAGCTTTGACAACTGTGCAACAGTAGGTAATTTACTTCTAATTGTTTCACTTGGGTTTTCATTTAGACTAGCTTCTAGTACTACCAATCCACTTACAATGTTGTCCTCGTACTCTGTCATGTCTTCTACTATGCTCCCTATTTCAGAGGAATTTGTATTCTTGTGGTCGATAATTTGTTGATATCTTTCTTTAATATTCTCATTCAAGCCTTTAATTTGTTTTATGAGCGAGGTGATTTTAATGGTATCTAGGGGATAACTAATGACTACATTTGTTATGGTGCTCAGTTTCTTATTACAAGCAGCTTTAAATCCTCCTAGGGAATTCTTAATTTTAATTAATTCGCTCATGTTGGCTAGTACGGAACAGTTGCAAGATTATCTATTTATGCAGTGGTCTCCATATAATCTTTTAATCTCTCCCACAAACACTGGACTCCATAATTACGCAGATGATAGCCAGTGTGGTCTAAATGAGAATCATTAATCACAGACCCGCCTAAGTTGATGATCTTATCCCTTCCTAGCTTACGTTTTAATCTATTGTTCACACTATTTCTCACCTTCCTGTAAGTTTCTGTCGAGCAGTTCCAATTATTAGCTTCGTCGTACCTACGATGTTCAATCTCGCACATGTACACTAGTGTTTAATTGAGCTAAAGAAGTGTCAAAGATGTTTTCAAGCCCATCTGTGATTTCTGAAGGATTTGCATGGTTTTCACAATGGTTACCGCCCATCAATATTATGAGCAAATCGGGACTCCATCTTATGGCTTCCTTAAATGTCTCGGTCTCTGTGAATCCAAATACAGAAGCCCCAGTCTTATAAAAATATCCTATATCGTGATTACAATTTTTAACATCTGCCTTGTTTTTTAAATCAGGTACCCAACTATGTCCAACTACTGCTACTTTCATCGTTTCTTATTCCGATCTCATTGATTCATATACCACATCCGATTCGAAGGACCATTGTCGAGGATTTCCAACTAAATCTATACTTTTTCGATAGCTCTGTAACCGGAAACTCGATATATATTACATTCTTTATCTTCACTAAATATTACTGGCGTTCATTTAATTCCATAACTTTAAGTTATAATCTGTGGATCTAAGTAACATCAATCAACAATCAGAATTCGAGACATACCTTAAATATTATAGTTCAGGAGTGAAATAGAGGTAGAGTTGAGGTTGGATCGAGTGGATCGAGTATTACGGGAACTAAATTAGTTACTCAATATACTGATGTTTCATCGAAATAATCAAGCAATTAAATGATTTAACATTTACTGGGAATAGAACCTTACGGCAACTATACTTAATATATACTCTCATACTAAACTTATAATGTAATTAACTTACCCAACACCAACAAGGAGAAACAGGAGAGATAGAAAGTATTTACAAAGACCAAATAGGAAGAGTGGTTAGTAATTGTTGAATTGGTGTGGTCCTTGATAGTTAGCAGCCTAATATTCCTCAGTTAAGTTAATTATCTTATATTTACACTCCTATTAAAGTAGGTTAATGTTCAAAGTGTAAAGAAATTACGATCCTTATTCACTCGTGTCTCGCAAGACCAATATATGAAGTTCCCGGAGTCTGATGTGGTGGTAACGAAGGCAGATTCAGCACTGAGGCAAGTGTTAAACTACCTGCCGCTTTAGAGATCGTACTGCTCTCTCATTGGTTGAGCTGTGACGCCTCTGATTGGTCAAGAGTTACTTCTATATCGTCTTCTAACTATCGTTTAATAATATTCTATAGGACCTGACAAATCATTATCATTCAACAACTGCTAAATCATGAGTACATAATACATAATTATAATATGCGTTCCTTTAGTTAAAGCGTATCGCGTGAATTTCCCATGTATATAGGAAAACGTGATAAGAGGGTAGTCTAAACCAAAGAAAAATGCTCGGTCGATGTTTTAATTATCGACAATTTACATTATTAACTTTAAGTGACTAAAAATAGCTTCTTCTGTGTCGGCATATAAAAGACCATTCGTAAATAATTGATAAATAACTATTTCACCCCCAAATGCTCCATGAAACAAAACTAAATTTGCCTTAAAATAGCCAGAGAAAAATATGATATTACTGTAAAGGTTGCATAATATATATTCAAATTCTCCATGACACGGTATCCCTTGAGGAGTTGCTTTTTCTGATTTTGAGTACGTCGTTGGGTATTAGGCTAGCGAGGTATGTATAAGCAGACTACTTATATAGCAATTTCAGTATGATGGAGCACCCCTTCATTTTATGGCCTTGTCTTTTTTTTCAATTTTTTTTTTCCTAGGAAGGACTTGATGACGATGAAGGGATAGTATAAATATATTTTACCTGTTATTATACAATCCGAATGGTTGACAAGTTAGTGAGAGTTTGCCTTACCGGACATTGTCCAGTAATATTGTTCCTAATATATGTGTTTTGAATTAATTAGACATTCAATACATACAGTTGCACACATAACTGGATCAACCAGTTACTGTTGGACGAATGTGATGGGTAATAATATATGGCAAAGCCACTAACAGAACAATTTTCAAATCAATATAATTAATGTATGAATGCTAATAGTTATTCTAGATCACATAAAGATTTTCTAAGTTTGTAGTCTAGTCGTTCTGCCGATATATATATATATATATACTCTTGTCCTTAGGGAAGCGGAGTCGTATAAGGAATACTAAGGCCAACGTAAGGAACAACATCTGTATTTGATAACGTTTCGGCTTCTCTTCACGAGCCATCATCAGATCTAAGAATTAAATTAATGTACTGGTAGCTAATTTTGTGTGTGAAATGTTAGTATCAATATATTATGTACATATAAAATGACCATATAATGGGAAACTAAAACGAAAAGTAGTGAAACTTTAGACTATCGTTGTGTTTTGTGTAAAGTGACGCAACTAAGTTTACATTGTAAACCAGTGAAGAACATAGACTCGTATATGGTTGAGGGATAAGTAATGGTGAATTGTAATGTTAGTCATAAGGATAGAAAAGCGTGGTACTCACTTAGATTAATCTAAGGGAAGTTAACATAATTGAATTTGAGAATATAGTGTATAGTCAAGGTTACAAATGAGGATATTTGAGATTTTGATGTAATTTCTATCTATCTCTATCTATTGCCTGACGCCGTGATCCCCGAAGGGGTGGCCACGAACGAACCGCCCCCATGCACCTCTGTCCCCAGTCATGTAATTTGCTTAAGGTAAAAATAAATAAGTATAGACAAGAGTTCACGATAAATTTAAGTTGAATTTGTAAACGTGTGTGGAAGAAATGTGGAATATAACAAATTTGCCTACAACTAAAAAGATATTATAAAATATATAGGTATTAATAACATACCAGTTAATTTATAAACATAGTAGTGGAGTAGATGTCTCCTGAGCACTGAGGGATGGTTTGAAGTCCTGGGTGAGAAGGGACTCTGCTAGGAATCGCGTGACACTGTCGGTGGTGGTGAAAGGTATAGACAAATTACACTTTTTAATGACATGGTGATATTATATATTGTTGTTAGTACCAATTTCGTTATAGTCTGTGTTTTGAAATACATACAAGCATTTTTTGTTTTCTATGTGAGTGAGTGAGGCAAAAGGCAGAACTGCCTATAGCGAGTGCCTCCCCCATAGTTGAAAGAGTGACAGGGCCAAAATCAAGGGACGTTCGAGCCAAAATGCCTGGACACACGGAGTTTGAAGCAATTCAAGTCATAGGAAGAGGGAAAGACTGATTCTGGGAGAGAGTTCCAGAGCTCAGCTGTTGAATAGAAGAAAGTCTGAGTGTAACGTTTCACTCTTGGGTTAGAGAGTTGCACAGAGTAGGGGTGGGATTGTGTTGCAAGACGGGTACCACGTGCCCTACGTAAGGGAGGTGGTATACACTGGGAAAGATCTGAGGAACACTGATTATTATAGTAGCGATAGAATAGCGAGAGAGATGCAACATTGCGGCGAAGATTGATTACATTAATTAATACGTTATATTCAAGACATTTGACTTAATGAAAGTGGATTACCAACATGATTATTCCTATAGTTGTAAATTCTATCTCCGTTAACCTTTTAACTCTCAGAGCTGTTTCGTAAAGGGATTGTAATAGTTTATTAATTATACAAATACATTTAACAACGGTTTAATAACACTGAAATGTTGCAAAGAGAAAAATATCATGTTTCATTATTTATGTTTGTTACAATAAACAACAGTTCAATACACGTTTTTCAATTACTTACGTGCAGCGGTATATTATAAAATAAGTATTATAATAAGTAAGTAACGGCAGCTTTATTAGTGGATGAAGTTCGGAACTTATGCTTGTCACTGATCACATTCAATATTGTCATGAAGAAATAAATTACATTTTAACACAGCTAATGTTCAAGGGGGCATTGACTTTTTAGCGTGACTGTACACTTGTTTGGACTATTAATATCTTCCCCACCCTTCTCTCACTTGTCTCCTTTCTTTATGTCCTTCTTCATCTGTGTTTGTATTATATACCGACTGCTCTGCCCTCCTCCCTCACACATACAACACCGGTGCACCCTTGATTGTTGTGTGTACCTTCATGTTTATAGTGTATATTTATTGTCTTGTCCATCCCTCTCTCTGAACCTGTACAAATATTTGCCAGATGTTTATTTATGCGCTTCGTCTTGGTCAGTATATTGTGTGGGTAGTTATTTATTACAATCATAAATAGTTTTCCTGTATTTTATGTGTTGTAGTTACCAAAAGATAATGAGCATTATGCTAATGTAGTATCAAACCCCCTTGTCTTGGGAAAATTATGTTTCTAAAAGGGTAGCTGCGCGGAGAGTTTATGATGGTGCTGAGAGGGATTATAACTCCCATATTCAGGATGTTCTGGCAGGAGCTACACAGCCTCATAAATGGTGGTCCGCTTTGAAGTCCTCTTTAATTGGAATAGATTCCTCCATGCCTCCTCTTTGTGATTCTGATGGCTCCATCTCTTTTGATCCATTATCGAAGACCAATATTCTATATAATATTTTTATTATTAAGCAGAGTAATCAGGAATTGTCTTTGCCATTCACATGTTTCCCTTGACTCAACCTCAATTCAATGGCATTCAAATTAGCTGAACTGAAAAGGTACTTGCTGGAACTTGATACCTATGGTGGCACAGACCCAGATGGGTTTTTCCCATGGTCTTAGCACCTAAATTGGCCGCGGTATTTAGGTTGCTTTTGAAATCAGTTAGTTTTCCTCTTTGCTGGCGTAAGGCTAGTATTACTCCTATTCCAAAGGGAAATACTGCCTCATCATCTCCTAGTGACTATCGCCCTATCTCCATTACACCTATCCTATCCAAGCTCTATGAGAGGTTTGTGTCCAGACGCCTTTCCTCCTTTTGTAATAGTCATAATTTGTTACCAAACTCACAGTTTGGTTTTCGTAAGGGACTGGGTACATATGATGCGCTTCTGACACTCACTCATTACTTGCAATCTTCATTGGACCAGGGACATGAGTCTCGTGTCGTGGCCATTGACTTTAGTTCTGCTTTTGACTTAGTCAACCATAAAGCACTTCTGTATAAGTTACAGCTCATCGGTATTGGTGGCAATTTATTAAAGGATCTTTGAAGATTTTTTGACGAAAAGATCTCAGTCTGTGGTCATTGATGGGTGTCATTCCCCTTCTGTTCCTGTTGTTTCTGGCGTTCCACAAGGCAGTGTCCTTGGGACTTTGCTTTTTATTATATTTACTGCTGACCTGTGTTCTGAGCTTGAAAATAAAATAATGTCCTATGCCGATGATACAGCTTTATACAATCAATTCCATCACCAATTGATCGACCACCGAATTGCTACTGCTCTGAATAGGGATTTAGCCAAAATTACATCATGGTGTGAACTTTGGGGTATGAAACTTAATGCTAGTAAAACACACTCCATTATCGTCATCAGATCTCGTACTTTGGATCCTCCCCATCCTTATCTACAAGTTTCTGGCGAGCAAATTGAAAATGTGGATACTCTGCGTTTGTTAGGAGTTACTCTTGATCCCAAACTTACTTTTGAAAAGTATAGTCGTTCTTTATCCTCTTCCATTTCCCCAAAAATTGGTCTGCTTCGCAAGTGTTATAAAACGTTTGCTTGTGACGCCACAGTTATCAAGTCTTTTTATGCTTTTATTTTGCCACAATTTGAGTACTGCTCACCTGTCTGGTTGTCAGCAGCTGACTGCCATCTTAAGGGGAGGTATTTAGTTTGTTCCCTAGACCTCCATCAAGCTTAAAATTACACCCCTTGAGTCCCTTTCAAGATAAATTTGTACATTTTTCGGTAGAAAAATGTCCCGGCCGAAGGCCGGTTCCTCTTAAATTACAGGCTCGCTATCGCTCGCCAGGATAAAATCGACACCTGAATTGCACGAAAGGTCTTAATATGGGGTGAAAGTTCTTAAAATCGCTAAACTAATAGGGCAAACGTTTTATAATATCAAAAGCAATGGGGCTAAACATGAGGGAGATAGGGGTCAAGAAAAAAATCCCTCAAGTGGAGATCTCCCCTTAAGTTGCGTGACAGGTCACTAAATGCTATCACTTTTATTCTACCTCATTTGTCTCTTGATCTGTGTCATCGACGTAAAGTTAGTGTCCTTAGTCTTTTATTTAAAGTTTTTAACAACCCTCAGCATCCCTTACATGGGGTTCTGCCTGGGCCCTATGTCCGGGCTCGTGCAACTAGATTCACAAGCAATCTTAATGATCTTGACATGAGCCGTGTTAATTTTTCTACTACACAGTTTTCACGGTGTTTTGTGCCGGCCATGGTTGACTTGTGGAATAAGTTGTCAAATGAGCTAGTCAATTCAGCTAATATCTCCATGTTTAAGTCTAGAGTTAATGCTTTTTTGCAGCATTAATTCTATTTGTTAAGCGTTTTTTAGTCTATTTTATTGTATTATATTTATATATGATATCCTCCACTTCATAATATTGTATTATTAATTTTATCTGTGTTTAATATATGTATATATACAGTAGGCTACTGTATATATGATTTTGTTTCTTTCTCCTAAGTTGCCGTAGTCTCTCTCCAGTGCCTCCGGGTGTTTTGTGTGGATTCATCTTGCTGGTGTTGGTGCACCCTGGTTAGAGACTTCGGCATCTCATATAATAATAATAATAATAACACCAACCAGTTTGTAAATTTTGTTTGTGTTGATTATTGAAAAACTCTGACCTCAACTTCATCAAGCTTTGAAGATGGATTTTGTCATTAGATGATATTATTTATATTAGAAAACCAGAATAATAAATAAAACCTTCGTCATCTTACTAAAGGGATAAAACCATATGGTTGTATTCCGCTTAAAGTAGATATATTTCTCTAACAGAGGAGCTAATGCACAAACATAACATTTGAGGGAAGGAAATGTAATCGGTGAATGATACAGTAAAGGTTTGTGTTGTTGATAATAAGATGCTGTGCTGTCCTGTATAGAACGGTGTGAACTAACAATTCGGAAGTCCCTTGTTCAACACAACCAGCTCAAGATGTATCACGTGTTAGCATATGTTATTACCGGCTCGTATTATTAGTACTATTATTTTGATAGTTATAAAATTCTTGTAATTTTGTGATGCGATTATTTTTTGTTATTCGCATTGGTTTGAAAACATTATGTTGTGTTCTTAATTAACATCCTAATTAATTAATTTCCAAACTAGTTTAACATTATTTTTATTATTATTATTGTTCGGTTGATTGCCGGCACCAGGGCTTCGCTTTGATTGACTCAGAATCACATTATGGTTTCCACAGGTTTGATAATGTGGATTATAACACCTTGTGTCTCAGTAGGAATACAACACAGACGCATGGCTGGAAGTTACAGATAAACTATTTCAACATCGAAAACGTTCATGTAAAACATAATATACACATATAACAACTTTACTAAACAGGTGTGACTAATTGAACAGTAGTTCATCGTAAATAGAACGTAGATCTCTCTCTCTCTCTCTCTCTCTCTCTTCTCTCACTCTCTCTTTGCGCGTGCGTGTGTTTGATGGGTTGTGTGTCTACGATAAATTATTCTCACATGACTCATTCCTACGACGAATGTAAATTCCAAAATTAGTATTGTTACTGATGATTTTTATTTAGTGGATAAGTATTCCACCAATCTAGTAAATGTGTACATAGATGAATATATATCGGAAATATCTGTATATTATTCGCATGAGGAACAAAACATGTATGTGAATTATTTATTCCAGCATTCTAGTATGATAATGAACAACAAACCGGCTGTATATATGTTTATTGAAAGCAAACAATGGGAACAAAGCAGGCCATTCAATATCAGGATTATGTTGGTTTCCTATATGGTTTGGCTGGACGGTTGCTCATTTCGGAATGTAAAGTTGCGTTTGAATGGCTCTTTCACAAAGTTACAAATACTACACAGAGCAAAATTTGGTACTATATATGTATTCGCGATTAAAGAGATATTTACAGAGAATTATAAGGTAAAGTTTACGAATGTGTGACTTATAGTCTATCTATCTATCTATTTATTGCCCTGATGCCGTGATCCCCGAAGGGGTTGGGTCACGAACGAACCGCCCCCATGCACCTCTGTCCCCAGTCAGTCGACGCCCCTCCCCCCCAACCAGCACCGCCTTCGTTCATGTACTTTCCTCACTCCATCCTTCCACCTCTCATTCGGTCTACCTCTCCCTCTCTGTCCCTCCACCTCGCTCTCGTACACCCTCTTAGTCATTCTCTCGCTTTCCATACGTTCCAGATGGCCGAACCATCTCAAGTTGTTCCTTTTCACACTTTCCAGCACATCTACCTCCACACCACACCTCCTTCTTACTTCCTCATTAGTCTGTCTATCCCTCCATGTAGCTCCGCATGCACTCCATAAGTAATTCATTTCCACTGCTCTCACTCTTGGTCTGAGTCTCTCAACCAACGTCCATACTTCGCTTCCGTAAGTCAGTGTCGGGATTACCACACTGTCATGCAAGGACTTTTCACTTCCATACTGACCACCCTATTTCTTGTTACTGCTTTTAGCGTTCCTACAACCCTCTTCCCCTGTTGTACCCTCTCCCGCACTTCTTCATTCATAGTCCCATCTTTACTCAACACACTGCCCAGATACTTAAAAGAGTTGACGATCTCCATAGCCTGACCGTTCAGCTTTACCTCACACTCTGTGACTTCACCCCTTTCGAAGACCATAACCTTGCTCTTCCCCGCATTTACCTTCAAATTCCGTTTTTCGCACACTGTTCTAAACTCATTTACCAGACCCTGCAACTCCCATTCATTATCACTCATCAGAACTGTATCATCCGCAAACAGCAGTATAGGTAGCTTCCACTCAATTGCCTACCTTTTCAGTGATACACCAACATCCACTGCTCTTGATAGTATTTCTTTCATGACTCCATCCATATATACAGTAAACAAACACGGGGACATCACACACCCCTGTTTCAAACCAACATTCAGGTCAAAGAACTCACTCTGCTCACTCTCCACACGTACTGGCCGCCTTTGCACCCTCATACATGCTCTTCACTGCTTTCAGCAACTTACCCTCTACTCCGTATATTCTAAGTACTTTCCACAAACCTTCTCTATCCACTCTGTCATAGGCCTTCTCCAAGTCCATAAAGGCAACATACACCTTTTGTTTCTTCTCCAGATACTTCTCCACAACACAATTCAGGGTAAAAATCTGATCTACACATCCTCTTCCCTTCCTAAAACCTCCCTGCTCATCGCCTATCCATTTCTCCGTTCTCACTCTCACTCTCTCAATCACTACCCTACTGTATACCTTCCCTACTACGCTTGGAAGATATATTCCTCGGTGGTTACAACACACTCCTCTTTCCCCTTTGTCCTTATATAGGGGGACTATTATGCCAGTCTTCCAGTCATCGGGTGCACTCCCCTTCTCCCATGCTAGTTTGCACATTTTCCATACCCATTCTATCACTATCTCACCACCATACCTCAACATTTCGCCACACACTCCATCTGTTCCTGGTGCTTTCCCCAACTTCACTCTTTTCATGGCTTCCCACACTTCTGACCTCCTGATCCCCACCTCCTCTCCACTACTTCTCTTCTTCTCCCTCCCATACCATATCCAGCTATGTTTGCTGGCCTTCTTCATTCCTTACATTTAGCGACTCACTGAAGTACTCCCTCCATCTTTCGACTCTCTCTTGCTTCTCGACTAGCATTCTCCCATTCTTATCTTTCACACCCTTACTGTTTCCCTTGCTACCTTCCCTAACTTTCTTGACTTTCTTTCCAGAACAGTTTCTTACTCTCCCTCCATTTTACACTCAGATTCCTTCCAAATTCCTCATCTACTCTTCTCTTACTTTCCTTCACCACCCTCTTACTCTCCACGTACCTCGCTCGTTTCTGTCTCTCGGAATCTTCATTCCCTCTACTACCCAACCACTCTCTATATGCTTTCTTCTTTTCTTCCACAGCTATTATTACCTCTTCTGTCCACCATGCTGTACCTTTCACTCCCCCTAACTCTTCTCCTTGCTTGATCACAAGACTAAATTCGGCACAGAGTTCAAGGAAGGGCTTGGAGAAGAAGCTGTTCCACCAGCTCTACTTCAGTTTGTGTGTAGCATTGAACATGGTGTAGATATTAGATCACAGCTGAGACATGTGTGTTGTAAAATCAGACTTAGCTATTGCACAACTTTTGCAATAGCCTACAACTGCTACTCAAAGCATAGTGAAGGATCAAAAACCCACAGGCATTCAAAAGACCGTGAAACACCATTTGCTGTATATGTCGGGATAAAAGTGTTTGCCAAGACAAGAAAAAGATAATTAATTGACAAGCTTCATGAGAATGGAATCAGCATATCGTATGACAGAGTGTTGGAAATATCAGGCCAGTTAGGTGAAACTGTTATAAACCAATATGTGGAAGACGATGTTGTGTGTCCACCAATTTTGAGAAAGGGGCTGTTCACTACATCTTCTGTAGATAACATAGACCAACAGCCACCACAGCAAGTACATCCTTCCATGGTACAAGTATTTCAATGTTCCAGCACCCAAGTACAGATAACAGTGGAGAAGTACGCACATCGCCCAAGCTTACAGAGGCTCGGGAAAAAAAGGTTCCTGAGTTTCCTGAGTCATACACCAACATCCCACCAGCCTTCTTCCACAAGAAAAATCCAGAACCAAGCACCATTAACGACATATCACTGCCAGATCCCAATCTTTTCCAAAGAGAACTCAGGCTCGAATATGAATGGTTGGAAAAGATTTATGATACCTACCAATTAATGTAGATGAGTCATTAAATATAACATGATCAGCCCATCATGCAAGCAAGCAAAGGACAACCGATATTGAGACCAGCATCATTTCTCTGCTGCCTCTTTTGCGAGATCAAGTTCATAGTGTTGCCACCATTAACCCTTATTTAGTGGGCAGGAGGGTATATTTGACCGTACCGCCCAGGGAGGTTTTTTACCATAAATAGGGTTGTTTCCGTGCTCTTTTTTATGCATAAACAAGACCCAGAGCATAATACAAGTATGTATCCCTGTTAGGGCGGGTAAATTGAGCTTTCCTATGACACCCGAAGCATCCTTCTACGATCACTGATTGTCTTGCAACGATCGTGCAACCGAAGGGCAAAATTGCTATAATATGGTAATTTTCTTACATTATTACCCGTGTAGCGAGTGAGAGAGGGTGGAGGAGGGTGCAATAAATCCAGTAGGTCCACGGCGGCCGGGGCGAGCGGTCAGGAGGAAACCGATGCTCCTCCCACCGCTCCGTTCTCTCTCAGAGCACATTATGTGCTCAAAATTGCACTCGACATATGTCGAGACCCACCACATAGTCCATATTTATTTCACTCAACATATGCCGGGCACCGCCAGTTAAGGGTTAAGCACACTATGGACAAAATAAGGGATGCTGGTGACATTTCTAAACCCAGGACAAACCCCAGTTTTAACAGCTGACCAGCCACTTTATGCTCTGGCTAAAAAAATCCAGTGGCATTGGTCAGATAAATATGGAGAAGACAAGTTTGTGATTATGTTTGGCGGATAACATATCGAGATGACAGCACTGAAATCCATTGGGTCAATGCTAGAAGATAGTGGATGGACGGGTGCTCTTGTGGAAGCTGACGTGGCCTCTTCTGGCTTAGCAGATTCATTTCTGTCCGCTACCAATGTCACTAAGACTCGCTAAGCCCACCAGTCACAGCATGCAGTTGATTTAAACTCTTGAAGAAAGCCTACAGCGCATGATGAACGGATAGACAATGATGACAAAGACAGCACTTTAGAAGAATGGTGTGATGTCTGCAGGAAAGAGAGCCCACAGTTTCAGTTTTGGTTCTTGATTTTCAACATAGAGCTGACCATTTTTCACAATGATACGAGCATTTAGAGAAGGAAATTTCACACTATATCGTGAATCACTGTCAGAATTGATACCCTACTTCTTTGCCAACAACAATGTCAATTACGCACGATGGCTCCCAGTTCATATTCGAGATATGATGTGCCTGGAGAAGCAACACCCAGAGGTTGCCAGAGAATTCCAGAGGGAACTTTCGTTTTTCACAAATCTGACAAGAATTTCTCATCAATGCCTATTGACCAAGCCCACGAGCAAAATAATGCAATCATCAAAGGGGACGGGGGAGCTATTGGCCTTACATAGATTCCATCAGCTCTTCGAAGGTGGATGGTGGCTGGACCAGAAATAAGCCAATTGGTAGCAAACTACAAGACTTCATCGGGGAGTAAAGATGTAAAGAGAGACAGTCGTCACCATGAACAGTCACCAACAGCTCAGAATATGTTCCTTGAAAAAGTACACCGACTCACCCAGGTTGTAGAAGAAATGGGCAATCCATTTGCAGAAGAGACAGGAGATCTTCTAACACTTGATACAAAGGACATAGCGGATCCTTCTGCTGCTCAACTAATTGCATCGCATCATAAGAGAGGGAAGGAACAGTTCAAAGCATTTATGGATAAACTGCAGACTGATAGCCATCATTTCTACAAGCCCATCAAAAAGAACAATACTGACTTCAAAACTGGACCGGAATCAACCAACCAATCTGAGACTAAATTACTTAAGGAGGATTGCCAACTATTTTCCCGCCTTTTCATCTCTTGCCAAACCAGAGGGTGTGATCTACGAGAATTTTTCAGACATGAGAACCAGTCTTTCCCCCCTTCACTAAGCAAGAAAGGTAAACTACGCACATGTACTAAGTCAGATCTGGTGGATATTCTCTAAGTTAAAGTGAAGCTTCCTGAGTCAAAGCCAGAATCTGACGTACTGATTGTGGATGGTGCATCACTGGTGAATATGGTTACACCAAAAACACCGAAGACTTTTGAAGAATATGCCATGAAGAACATTCTTCCCCAAGTACAACACTACAGTAACAATCACAAGAGAACAGACATCATCTTCGATATATACCGTAAGTCCAGCCTGAAGTCAGAAGCCAGATCGAAACGAGGAAAAGCCATTAGGAGGAGAGTTACGGAAAAGAGTAAGACACCTACAAACTGGAAGAGTTTCCTTCGAGATAGCGCAAACAAAACAGAACTCTTCCATTTTCTTGCTGATGCAGTGGCTAAAATGACTACAAAAAATGCAGTCATTGTGACAAAGGAGGAAAACGCCCTCATTAGTGCCAGTTACACCAGCATGAGCCTAGAGAAATTGGCTCCCTGTACCCATGAAAAGGCCGACACACGAATATTTTTACATACCTGGCATGCAGTTAGAGAGGGCTACAAGTCTCTGATGATTGACGCAAATGACACGGACATCATAGTAATTGCCATATTCATGATGCCTTGGCTCACAGCAATAGGCCTGGAGAAAATGTTGGTTAGAATTAGAAAAGGGGAGCACACTCCATGGATTCCTATCCATGACCTTGTGTCCACTTTACGACCAGAGGAAACCAACGGGATGCTATTCTTCCACGCCTTCACTGGGTGCGATGTTGTGTCAGGTTTCAATACAACATACATACATACAATGGCTTAGCGTCATTTTCCATTACATGCATTGTAACGGCTCAGACGGGGTTGCCTTTCAGAAGTTGGAGTGTACTGTAGTACAATAAAGTCCCGCCACAGCACTGCCCCACCAAGTCATCACTGTGGCTGATGTTGGTATAGTGCTAACTGTGCCTCAGCAAGAATAAACAAAGTCCCCCCTACAGCACTTGCACCTGCAGTATCTGCAACCACACCAGCCTTAACAGTGTTACAAAAAGACAGCACCATAACAAGACTCTACTGTATATTAGGCAATTGGACTATACAACAATAAAGTCCTGCCCCAACACTGCTGCAACATGCAAACCTGGTGCTGACACAGGTGTGGTGCCAAACAGCGCTCAGGTAAGACTCCCTGTGGCACTTATCCGCACCCCACCAGCCTCGGCAGTGCCATACTAGGACCAGTGCTAAGATAAAGACTTTATTGCATAGTACTGGCTGTTGGTCCACAAGTCTATCACCATCCCCCTATTAGTCGCCTTGTACGACACGCAGTAGGATGCGGGCGGCATATTCTTTTTTTTCCTCCCCCATTATATGAAGGCCCCCTTACCCCCTGGGGGTAAAGGAAAAGGAAAAAAAAGACAGCATGGCAGACATGGAATGTCTTCAATGAAGCCTCAGCCACCTTTGCAAAACTCAGTCACAGCCCATCTGAAATTGAGGAGTCTGATCTACAAGTTTTAAGAGAAATATGTGGTTCTTATGTATGACCGGTCTAGTACAACTTCTTCTGTAGATGAGGCAAGGCTTGATCTCTTTGCACGGAGGCAGAGGTCATATGACTCAATCCCACCAACACAAAGTGCACTAAAGAAACATGCCAAACGAGCAGCCTATCAAGCAGCTCATATTTGGGGACAGTGTGTCATCCGTCAACCAGAACCTCAGTGTCCTTCCAAGTTGGGATGGTCAAAAGAAGATGACAATTGGAAAATTGTCTGGACTACGCTTGAAACCCATTTCTACAAGCTGCCGTGAATGACAAAATGTGTATGCACATGGACTGTGGTGGAAGGTGCAAATGTGTAAAAATGGACTATGCTGTACTCCACTCTGCAGTGGCCCTTGTCTGACTTCTTCAGGAGAGCTAGATGAGCACTGAATGAACTTAGGTTACATGCTCCGGCAAAAGTAGTCTCTTGTCAAAATATAAAACTGTTTTTTTGCATGTACTTTTTGTCTAACAGTCTTAAAACCTTGAAAATCAAAGTATAAATGGTCATAAAGCTAGTTTCCACCTCATGGCCAACTTACTTAAGAAAATCACCTACATGATCCTTTATAAAAGTGACCTCCTATCCTGATTTATATATATGATGAACAAGCGTCTACCTTTGGCCACAGTAGGTATGTTGGTGGACTATTGTTGAACATTTGGACACTTTGTTGTTTATTTTTGATCAGGAGGACGGCCATTAATCATGTACATTATGTTCACAGTTCTAGAGCTTTGGATGGCACAGTCGCCAGACGCCACCTACCCGAGTTCGGATAACTTAGTCTGAAAATGCTGTACACAGTGTGAATAATGGTTTAATACCCCATCATACCTGTGGCTTTTCCCATATTTAACACTACTCCAGTATTCCTATTGCAAACATACTATAACTTGGTTCGCATTAATAAAAGTTCTCTTTCGGACAAATATGATGAACAATATCTTGAACCATAGCATTATGTTGCATAATCAGCATGGATGTCATTTGTTGGCTGGCCATCTTGGAAAATGGCCGCCATATTGGGTGCTCTGAGTGGCCATTATTTTTCCCCCCATCAAATTCAGTAATTGTTCCCATGGTTAAAGAACACTTATAATCGTATCTCCATTAATAAACTTATTTAGACATATACAACAATATTCTTGACATGATGTCACATATTAAGAGGGCCTATCTTGAAAAAATGGCCGCCATTTTGGAATTTCAGAGTGGCTAGCACTTTTGTTTTGCCTCAAAATGTAACTACAAAATAAAATATTTCAAACCAAACTTTCACTGCTTGTGTAGTCATCACAAAATGAAACGAGTTTGGGGTTTGTTGTTATCTGACTACTATTAGTACAGGCGATGAGCTGAGGAGGGTGTGGCAGCACGCATCCGGGACAACAAAAGCGAGCCACCCAAGGACCGTGTGGGCCACCTTAACAACTTATGGAGGTGAAACGAGTTGAGGGGCCAAAAGCACAATATGACGCCTTTGGCATCCCCCCTTGTCTGAACTAACCAACAGGAGAGGCCACAACCCACTTTGAGATCTAGAACAATATATAATGTAAAAGTGAACAGTCTCAGCAACAAGCTATTGAGTTAACAGGCCAAGATTACGCTCACAAGAACAATCTACACTGCTGATAGACCACACATGGTCCATAACACAACATAGGACTAACACCCAACTCCCACTTTACGCGTGCCACGGGGGGCGCACAACCGCAGTCAGCTAGGGGGGGGAAATGTCCCCCCCCCTACATTCAACTCCGAACTAGATGCAGGCACGCGGAAAACGCACCCAAGCCATTTCAGGCCACCAGACCCACCACCAACCCGCCCTAGTAGAATAAATGGTACACAAAATATGCAGCCTTAAATCCCCCAGTACCTAAAAGAGTATTAATTTCAATCCTTTTGTCATCATCATCTTTTATATGTACTCTCAGCTAATACTCTGTAATTACCCATAATTAAGATAGCCGAAGCTTCAAACTGGGCCTTCAGAAAGCGAGGCTGGAGGAGTTTCTCCTGCGCTTTGGGTGTGTGTCCGACGGAAGGGTTTAAACAAAGGGGGGTACGACCTGTACCCCTTGTTCGTGTGTCGAGATAATACAAGCAGTATATCGAATATGAGAGCCCGGAAGTTCACTTTTTCAAAAAGAGTGTTAAGTACATTTGAGATTGTAATCTCGTTGGTATTTCGTAATCACACAATCGAAAAAGTGTAAGAAAAGTAAAGTTCCGGAAATTGCATGTGTTGCAAACAACTACTGTTCGTAAGAAAGAATGCTAACATGGCTAAACCTAACGTAAATAACCGCTTCAAAGTTAACCACCATCGTAAAATACGTGTGCACAATCTAAAACAACCTTACCGTGGAAACAAAAACTTCCTAAACCCAATGCAAGATTATAAGTGTGATTTTTTTTTTTTACAATAATTACAAAACCGGACCACGTTAACTACACAATATTTGTATATGCAGTGCAAAAGGAGCAAACCACTCCGACCGTGTTGTTAAGGTGATGCCCAAATAATAACTCTTTAGTTATTGGACGTGCAGTGTCATAATTAGTGCAATCAGGGTGTTTTGGTAGTAAGCTTACATGTTTGTGTTTAGGTGTATTTGCAATACAACCCTTACTACCTTCATTTCGTGGCAAAAGTCTTCCTGCCCCACACCATTTAAAATGCCACACTTGTTTTACAAAGAAATCCGCTGCATCAGCTGTTCCCTTGGCATTATCACTGCCACAAGCATTTCCTAGGCGACACTCGCCACTTCAAGACTCCTCGCGGACCCCCCCCACACTATCCCATACCAAACCTCAAACGAATCCCCCTATAATAGTTCCCCTCCCATGTTCACCATGGAATACACATGTCACACCGACTTAGCCAATTCAAACACCCCTTAACACCAACCGTGCTTCTCCTTCAAAAAAAAGAGGAGATTGACTAAACTTTTATGGTCAACTGAAATCATGTTCAACTCTGCATTCTCCCAGACTTGGGATTATCGTCCGATTTCGGGGACCCTCACTCTCCTCTCTTATTCTACTTCCTCAGTATATGTACTTCGCGATAATACTCGTCACTTTTCCTACAGTTTCTTTCCCCATCCTCATCTATCCTTTGTACAGGTAGTCATAATTATATATTCTCCTATTCAATATCTTTTTCTGCTTTCATCCATGTATTGTTATTTGGTATCGCTACCTACAAACTAAAGACTCCTTTCCCTTGTCCTTTGTATGTATGTCCTTTTCTCCTTAATGCACGTAGTCCTCTGTCTCACCCTCACTCCTGTTCTTTGTCATCATGTCTGTTACCTTTGTTTCTCTGTAGTGGTTGGTTGCCGCGGTGATACTTGAAACATACCCTTGTCATCTCCTATCAACGTGAGCCAGACGGTGGGAGAACCTACGTTTATCGTGCGCTCTTCTTCTGTCGCAATTGAAAACAGTATGCTATTTTATCGTTTTCTATATGAGTTTTTTTGTTGTAAAGGGATGTTGCAGTTCTTGAATAGGTAAATTCTAAGCCGGTCATTGTGACTCTGATGTGTATTCTACTCAGTCTAAGGTCTCTAACATAAAATATATTATAGGACTCGCATGAAGGAATGCTTGTAAGGAACGGTGGATCGCTGCAGGGAATTTGTCTGGGACATGAATGGATAGTGTGATATGCCAAAAGATGCATCAAAATCACATGATAAACCACCGTTAACTTCAGGCCGAAAGTGGAACGTGAAGTGAAGTGACTCGAGCTACATCGACGGCCGGGGTGATGGATGTGATGGGAGCCTCAAGGAAGTAAGAAATTCCCACCAAACATTTTTTACAGTGTCAGTTTTCCGGATAGTGCCACTCAACATCACAGAACCAGGCCACCGTTACAGGCCACCGACGGCTGAGTTCTTAAAAGTGTGTGGTTCTGTTTAATGATTACCCTAGCATCTAGCACAAAATTCTTAATTCGGTTATCCTCACATAGATAAACAATCAGTTGTCATTTCGTTCCACTGGTCCCTCCCTGGCTCCACACTACTGTCAGGTTTACCTCGTGTATCATTCATCTTCTCGCAAGAAGGGGTGCCGGCTATGAACAGCTTCCTACGCTCGCATTTGTCCAACAAGTGCACTGTCATTTCCAATCTAACTCTGATTGGTATACCCCACCCCTCTGATTCTACTTTAGTATCACCAAACTTCCCATGCATACTCCACAAGTCAGACTTATTCTTTTACTCTTACCTCAAAGTTATCCAGGCATACCTCAACATTCACCCCAGCAACGCTCTTTCTCTCTCGTCAAGTTTATCCGCTCGCTTGGAGCTCACACACACACACAAACTACAGCACGCTTGGTATTGTTAGTTCATTTTTACCCACTCAATCCTGGCATCCACCAGAGCCATTGGCCATTACAGTCCCATCCTCTTGTTACTACAAACAAGCATGAAATTCTGTTGCCGCTCCTCTTATGCAGTCCAGCACACACCCCTCTTCCACATTTTCTCATTCTTTCATCAACCCGCGTACCCTTCCCTGGGTCCTCAGTCATTCCTGCATACATCCAGACTGCCATTTGTCTAAAACTTTCAAGAACATCTCTCTAGCTTGTGTTCTCATTCACTGCCTCTTACATTCCATGTCACCCAATCCTAAGTAGTTCCTTTGTCCTTCCGGTCAGTGGTAGTCAAAGAGTCAGTAGGGTCCGTCGGTCTCCAACTGCTTGATCCGTCTTCCTAAGGTTTTGGGGTGGAGGGTTTTACGGCTCCAACTGCCCCCAAAGTCTTTAGTTTGCCCTTGTCAGACCCCAGGCGGCACGTGAGGCATTTCTGCCCCCTTACCTCCAGAGGATAACTCCAAAGTGACACACTGCTCAG